>PITA01002082.1:0-172204 GCA_004023965.1 Spilogale gracilis | reverse complement strand
GGAGGGAAACGAAACAACAGAGACTTTGAACACAGAAACAAACTGAGGGACTTGGAGGGAGGGGGGTGGAGGGATGGGAGAGCCTGGTGGTGGGTACTGGGGACACCTAAAGCGGGGAGCACTGGGTGTGGGGAATGGGGAATGAATCTTGAAACACTGGAAAAAAAAATTTAGTAACAATAAAAAAAAATAAATAAAATTAAATTAAAAAAATATATATATTTTATTTATTTATTTTATAGAGAGAAACACAGCTAGAGAGGAAACACAAGCAGGGCGAGTGAGAGAGGGAGAAGCACATTTCCTACTGAGCTGGGAGCCTGATGCAGGGCCTCAAACCCCAGGTTCCGGGATCATGACCTGAGCCAAAGGCAGTCGCTTAACCAACCCTAGCCACCCAGGCACCCCAGGAAATTACATATATTCGAAAAGTGTGCAAAGTATTTTAAAATTCGTAACATGACAATAGTTTCTCCTAAGTCTGTCTTTTATTTGTCACAAGATAAACCATGTTTCTTAGAAAGGAGAGGTCAGAAAGTAGTTCCTTCTGATTATATTATTAATAATTTCTCTCTGCCACCGTACCATCTGTATGCCATCTCATACTATAGTGAGAAACATAATTGGAAGATCTTAGGTTACTTGAACTTTCAAATGTGAGGCTGGATTTCTGGATTTTTAACTAAATTCATTAATATCCTTCAACAGAGCCAACAACCAAAAGAAATTATTTTATTTTATTTTTAAAGATTCTGTTTATTTGTTTGAGAGACAGAAAGTGTGCATACCTGAGCTGGGGGAGGGGCAGAAGGAGAGGGAGAAGCAGATTCCCAACTGAACAGGGATTCTGGCCCCTGGGATTATGACCTGAGCCTAAGATAGACTCTTAACCAACTGAGCCACACAGACTCCCCAGGGAATGGGTATTTTATTCTATTTTTTTAAAGATTTTATTTATTTATTTGACAGAGAGAAACACAGCTAGAGAGGGAACACAAGCAGGGGGAGTAAGAGAGGGAGAAGCAGTCTTCCCGCCAAGTAGGGAGCCCAATTTGGAGCTCCATCCCTGGACTCCGGGACCATGACCTGAGCCGAAGGCAGACACTTAAGGACTGAGCCATCCAGGTGCCCTGGGAACGGATATCTTATATAGAAAAGTTACTTGGTAGAATTGGCCAAATTACATGAATAACAGTTCACCTGGGTTACCGCTCAGCAATGTAAAGCACTTACCCCAGAAGGAAGTTAAAACATTTCGCAACTTTTAAGGGGAAGTATTCAAAATGGCTCATTTTACACTGACAGTGGTGAATATTTCCATCAGATATATGCTTGCAGATCAGATTTTGACTACACTTTTCAGTTGTTATTCACAGGATGAATACACATCCAAGGTTTTAATAAAATTCCTTAAATATGAATAAAGAGGGGCACCTGAGTGGCATAGTCCATTAAACATCTAACTCTTGGTTTTGGGCTTAGATCTTGATCTCAGGGTCATGGGATCAAGCCCTCTGTCTGGTTCCAAGCTTGGCACACTCCACTTGAGATTCTTTCTCCCTTTCCCCCTGCCCCTACCACTCATGCTTTCTCTCTTCAAATAAATAAATAAATTAATTAATTAATCTTTTAAAAAATGAATAAAGAGCAACTATAGGAAACTATATGAAATAACATTTTTATCAAAATTACAACTACATTAAAAACTTTATTCTTACATTATAACATATAGGCCCCAGTGACTTAACAAAATTGTTTACGTAGGTACAAAATAAAAGCTGTTTTATTTAGCTAACTAATCAAGTAAGTGACTTTTAATTTGATGCAGCTGTACCTACAATGACTGTCCCACATCACTGAACAGTTAATGCTACCTTTTATCCTTTATCATTTTCTTTATGAGCTAAGGGATTGTTCATTCAGATTCTTCTAATCCTCATAATACCTGGGCCATTATTACAAATCCTTGCTGTTTGAATAGCATTCAATTTCTTATGAATCTCATGAGTATCAAAGAATCTTGTTACATGAAACTGGAGGTATCACATCTTGCCTGGAATTTCATTTGCAATTCAATAGTTTAAGTGCTAACATAAAGAGAGGGCTCACTTGAAACTCACACTAGTATTTTTTTTCCTTCTCTATCTGTAGGTATGCCACATTTAGAAGCCTATCTCTTATTCAATCTGCAACATTCAGAAAGATTATGTCTGAGCCCTTTATTTCTGGTGAGACAGAATAAACTGGAAGGTGGAGGAACATGGAAGGGATTCACAGAGGTGGCAACTATAGGCGATGTACAAATCTGTAATAAAAAAATATGGAATATTTTTAGTTAGGATAAATTTACTTAAAATATTGTATCTGTTGTAATCACAGCTTGGTGTAACATGTTTCCCTAGGTACCTAATCAAAGAGCTTAGGATATTTCTATACACATTCTTTAGATTTAGTGCCTCAGGAAGCATTCTCAACTTGATGAAAGCCATGGCTATGAACTGAATGTGCACCCCCAAGTTTCATACGTTGAACTCCTAACCCTCAATGTCATGGTCTGAGGAAGTGGAGCCTTTGGGAGGTGATTAGGTCGTGAGGGTGGAACCCTCATGATTGGTATCAGTGTTCTTAGAAAAGAGAGCCAGGGAGCTCACTTATCCCTTCTGCTATGTGAGGACATGTGGGAAGATGGCCTCTCTGAACTGGGGAGCTTCCCTAACCAGATACTGAATCAGAAAGTGGATTTTCTAGCCTCCAGAACTGTGAGAAATAAATATTTCTTGTTTAAGCCACACAGTGTGTGATAGTTTACTATAGTGACCCAAACGGACTAAGACAGTAATTGATACTCAGAGTGAGATGCTGCTATAACAAATACTTAACACTGTGGAAATGGCTTGGTAACTGGGAAACGGGTAGGGGACGAAAGAATGCTGAGATGTCTGCTAGGAAAAACCCACATTGTACTGAACAGGATTTTAAGGGTGATGATGTTGAGATTCTGGTAAGAAAGAACAGAAGAGGCCTGTAGAGAAAGCTTCTCAGAGAATAAAGTGTATTATAAATAGAATATTAGTAGAAGTATGGATGGTGAAAGCCATTCAGGTGAGGTTTCCGATGGAAATGAGGAACTTGATATTGGACACAGGAAGATGGGCCATCCATGCCTTAACCTTTCAAAGGAGGTGGCTGAATTGTGTTCCTGTTATAGTGTTTTGTGAAAGGTAGAACGTGGAAGTGATGAAATTGATATTTAGCTGAAGAGATTCCTAGCAAGGCATGGAAGGGCAGACTTGGCTCCTCCTGACCACTTATAGTAGAATGTAAGAAGTGAGAAATTGCTGAAAGATGACATTGTTAAACAAAGAAGAAGCAGACCTAAAAGATTTGGAAAAATTTCAGTCTATCCATATTGCATAAAACGAGAACAAAAAGGGTGTGGCCAAGTGACCATTTGATAAGGAGATTAGTATGCATCAACTGAGTGGACAGAAGCCAGGTGCTATTCTTCAAGACAATGAAAGAATGACACAGAAGGTGACTCAGAGATCATCAGGGCTGCCACTGCCACTTCAGGCCCCAAGAGCCAGGTTCCCAGAGGGCACGACTGCCTCTGCCTGTTTCAAAGAACTGGGCAGCCCCAGAGTGTCATGGGTGTGACCTTCCCCACTACATAGAGCTCTGGGGCCCTGTCCATGGTATGGTTCTCTGGCCATAGATAATGTGGTGTGGACAGCACCCCTCAAGACATGGGGATGGTGTTGCCACCCTGGTAGGGCCAGAAGGCAGAGCACAAGCCAGAGGGGATTATGCTCAGGTTGTAATCTTTAATGTTGTCTGCCTTATTAGGTTTTAGACTTACTTGGGACCCATTAGCTCTTTCCTCTTCCCTATGTCTTCCTTTTGGGCTGGATCTGTATCCTTATACATGCCCCATTGGTGTAGTTTGAAAGCCTGTAACATTTTTGCTTCACAGGTTCACAGCTGGAGAATAATTTGTCTTAGAATGAACCATATTGATTCAATGAGTCTCACTCATATCTGATTTAGATAATATTTACATAAGATCTTGGACTTATACTCTAGATTTTTGAGGCTGTTGGGATGGAATAAGTGTATTTGGAATGTGAGAAGGACATGAATTTTGGGAAGCCAGTGGTAGAATGCTGTGGGTTGAATATATATGACCCTGAAGTTTACGTATTGAAATCCTAACCCCAATGTGATGATATTAGGAGATTGAACTTTTAAAGGGTGATTAGGTGCCTTATAAGGTAATGCGCTTATAAAAAAGACCCAGAGGGTTACCACTTGTCCGCTCTGTGAGGAAACAGGGATAAGATGTTATCCATGAACTAGGAGGCAGGACTTCACCAAACATCATATCTGTCACTCAGTCGATGGTGACTTGTTATGGCAGCATGAACAGATCATGGCAGATACCTATGAAAAGGGCACAGCTATCATATTACTTAAGTCTGAATGGTTTCCTTCTAAGGGCTGAGCAAGACAAGAATGTTCTCTCCACTTCTATTCAGCATTACAGTGAGATACCCAGACAGGGAAATTCGGCAAGAAAAATAATAAAAGACATACAGATTGGAAAGGGAGAAGTAAAACTGTCTTTATTTACAAATGGCATAATCTACATTCCATGAAAAACTGTTGCAACTAATAAATAGGATACAAGGTTAATATACAAAATAAATGTCCTATGAACAATTCATCAACAAAATTATGAAATCATTAAATTTATGATAGTATCACAAAGAACAAAATATGTAGGAATAAATTTAAGAAAATATGTGCCAATCTTGTACATTAAAAATACAATCATTGTTGAAATAATTTTTGAAAGACCTAAATAAAGGAAAGAATACCTGATGTTACTGTATAGGAAGACTTAAATGTTGAGATGGAAATAGTCACATTAAATTAATAGATTTAATGAAAACAGTATTATAATAACATAGATCAAGTGATGCAGGTTTATCCACATGCAAAATAATAATAATAACAACAACAAAAAGCTTGGATACCTGCTTCTCACCATGTCCCAAATATTTGCACAAAATAAATCATTACCCTAAATTTGAAAGCTAAAAATATGAAACTGTTAAAAGAAAACATTAGACTGAGTGTTATAACTTTAGGTTAGTCAAAGCCTTAGTAAACGCAACACTAAAAGCAAAACCAAAACAAAAAAATTAAGAATAGATTAACTAGATTTCATCAAAGTTAAAAAAAAAAATATTCTCATAAAAGAGATCCAGAAAGAAGAAAGGCAGTCAACAGAATGGAAGAATGGAAGAAAATATTTGATATTTATGTGTGTGTGTGTGTGTGTGTGTGTGTGTGTAACAAATTAACACAAGTTAATGTGTTAACAAATTAACACAAGTTAATGGGCTAAGATAACACAAATTTATTATTTTACTCTCCTGGAGATTAGAAGCCCCAAATGGGCTTTCTTGGACTAAAATCAGATTTACAGTTTTCTGTATTCCTAGGGCTATACTGCAACATACATTTATTTGTATTTTCCAGGATACAGAGGCTGCTCCCATTCCATGACTTTTGATCCTCTTCTAGAAATTATATCATTTCAACTTCTGGTTCTGTCCCATTTCCTTCCTTTACTCTCCTGAATTCATCTTCCTCATAAGTACCCTTGTGTTTAGATTGGTCTTGGGCAGATAATACAGGATAATTTCCCATCTCGATATCCTTAAGTCAATCACATCTCCAAAGTCTCCTTTCCACATAAAGTAACATATCCATAGATTCCAGAAATTATGATGTGGCCATATTTGTGGGGGAGACATTTTTCTTCCCTCTACATCAGATAGCTAATTAGGGGTTTATACCCAGACTATATAAAGAACATTTGCAGTGTAGAAATTAAAAGACAAATACTGTAATTAAAAATGGACGAAGAGGGCACCCGGGTGGCTCAGTGGGTTAAAGCCTCTGCTTTTGGCTCAGGTCATGATCTCAGGGTCCTGGGATCGAGGCTCGCTTCGGGCTCTCTGCACAGCACGGAGCTTGCTTCCTCCTCTCTCTGCCTGCTTCTCTGCCTACTTGTGATCTCTCTCTGTGTCAAATAAATAAATAAAATATTTTAAAAAATGGACAAAGAAATTGTACAGTCATCTCTCTAATATCCAAATAGGAAACAGGTACATGAAGCAATGCTCAACATAATTAGCTATTAGGAAAATGTTCATCATCACCACCTTGAGATACCACTTCATGATGATTATGATGGTCATAATAAGAAAGAGATAATTATAAATGTTGGCAAGCATGTGGAGAAATTAGAACCTTTGTGTTTTGTGGGAGGTTGTGTGAAATAGTGCAGCCACTTTAGCAGTTTCTAAAAATGAATTAACAAAAAATAAATAAAATAAAAATGGGTAAATACACCATAATCAAATAACATAATGAAAGGATTCCTAGGTAAATGCCTCAGATAAAATGAAAGCATATGTGACAGAAAGTTATTTACAATGTTTATAATATCATTACTTAAGTAGTCAAAAAAATACAAGCAATCCAAATATCCATCAACTTTTAAATGGATTAACAAAATGTGGTATATCCATATAAGAGAATATTGTTTAGCAATAATAAGAAACAAAATACAGATGCATACATCAGCAGGGATTAAGCTTGAAAAAAATTATCCAAGTGAAAACAGCTATTCACTAAAGATCACATATTGCATTCATATCGAATGTCCAGAATGGCAAATCTATAGAGGTAGAAAGTGCACCAGTTATCGCTGAGAGCCATTGGTAGGGGTGGGAAAAATGGGAATGACTGCAAATGAATATTAAAGTTCTTGGGTGGTTTCTTTTTGAGTATTGATCTTTTGGAATTTCTTTTTGGATAGTTTCCTTTTCTTTCTTTTGGTATGAAACTATTCTGAATTGAGTCAATGATTATACAAATATATTAAACATATTAAAATCTGGGCACTTGGGTGGCTCAGTCATTAGGCGTCTGCCTTCAGCTCAGGTCATGACTCCGGAGTCCTGGGGTCGAGCCCCACATTGGACTCCCTGCTCAGCAGGAAACCTGCTTCTCCTTCTCTCACTCCCCCTGCTTGTGTTCCCTCTCTGGCTTTATTTCTCTCTGTCAAAATGAATAAATAAAATCTTAAAAAATATTCAAATCATTGAATCATATAATTTAAATGCTTGAATTATTTGGTATGTTGATATTTCAACAAAGCTGTCTAAAAATGGAGAAGCACAAATGTTCTCAGACACAGTCAAGAGAACTGGACAGTGTAATGAAATTATAACGCATGCTGAGTAGAAGAGACTACAAGGTATTCATGTCTACAATCATAAATTAAAGAGACTAGTAGTAATATCACAAATAGTATTGTGTTCTTAAAATACATTTTGTGCCCTTATATTCTAATATGAAAATTATCAGAAACATTTTGCAGATTCTCCAGAAAAAAACCTTGGAAAGATTTTTCCAAAGGTCTTCAATCATTTTAGTCATTGGTGCCTTGATTCACTCATTAATTCAACATATAGATTTATTGGGCATGTGACTAAGTGCTAATCATTATATTTGGGGCTGAGACAAAATAGTGAGCAGACGGCGTGTCTTTGCCTCTTGGAGCATCCCATTAAGCACTGATGGAAAACATTGGTCATTTAATGACATCAACAGAAGTATCATTTGAAAATTAATTTAGAACTCCTGTGGAAGAGGGACCTGACCTAATTTAAGAGGTAATTTTTTTTTCTTTTTCTTTTTCTTTTATTTTTTTAAAGATTTTATTTATTTATTTGACAGAGAGAAACACAGAAAGGAAACACAAGCAGGGAGAATGAGAGAGGGAGAAGCAGGCTTCCCATTGAGTAGGGAGCCCAATGCAGGGCTTGATCCTGGGTCTCCAGAATCATGACCTGAGCAGAAGGCAGTCGCTTAACCAACTGAGTCACCCAGGCGCTTCTAAGGGGTCTTTTTTTTCTTAAAGAAAAATGTTTGCATTAGAAGATTAGTGGATATTAACCAGGTGAGGAGTGGATATGTATATGGCAAGTAGGGTGTGTATTGGTTGAACTGTAGGAGAAACCCACTGGCTGGAGACAGCAGTATGTGGGAAAATCCTGTGCCAGAAGGAGCAGGGAAAGTTTAAAGAATTAATGACTGCTGAGACTGCATACACAGTTGGGAGAAGAGCAGGAGCCAAGGTGAATCTGGAGAAGTAGGCAAAGATGAGGATAGGCAGTGCCTACTTGTATATGCTAAACATTTATTGTAAAAATAATAGGAAGTTATTGAAGAATTTCTAGAAAGGGAAAAATTCATATATTTAATTGTATTTCTACTTTCCGTGTTACCCCTTTACCTCACTTTTGTGTTTATTTTTTCAGATAAGGAATGTAACACAGCCTATATATATCTATATCTATATATATATACATATATGTGTATATATATGTAGTTACATTTATATGTTTATATGTAAACATATACATTTATGTTTATAAATATTTATGTTTAAACATATATAAAACATATATATTTATTGTTTATAAATATTTAAATAGATATTAAATAAATGAATAGTAAATATTAATATATAAATTTTAAATATATATTTATTTATTGTTACATAATATTTAATATTAAATATTAAATTTAAAATATATATTTAATATATATCTTAGAAAAGTATAATTATCTAAGAACAAAGGAAAGATTCATGAAAGGATTTGGAATAATACTTTATATACACAAGGGCAAAAATTCCCTGCCCCAAACTAGAAAAATATTCTGTCTTGGCACTGTGGACAAATGATGAAGGGGAAAACACTGAATAATTATTGCATAGGATTCATGGGGTTTTGAGGAAAAGGCCATGAGCTTTAGGCTGCAGGCGTGTTCTATTGGGATCAGAGAGCAGATACAATTTTTGTTTCCCAGGTTGGGTAGATCCTCAGGGAATTAGAAAATCCCAGAATTTTATAACTATTTTACAGGGCATATATATGCCCTTACTATTTCTGGCAAAATGGATTATACAATAATTGGATCATCCCAAAATCTTTGAAACTTATCTCAGATGTAAAATCCCATAAAGTTACATGCTCAGCATGGGAAACCCTAATGAAAAAATGGCATCTGGTGGTACAGTCCATTATTCAGGAGCTTTATATACTTATGCAGCAGATGTCAAAAAGACATTTGGGGCTTTCAGGGTAGACTTTCTCAACCTCATGTTCTGGTTTTCTTCAGGAGATACAAACAGGGACATACAGACAAGACGTTTTTTGGTTTCTTCAAGTCTCTCAGATTGGATTGTCATGGGGAGATCTTAAAATTCAGTGACGAAGATAGCAAGTTTTTGATCAGCAGTACGTTTGTTGAGATTGTCATGGGGCAGCTTAAAATTCGGTGACGATAATAGCAAGTTTTTGATCAGCAGTATGTTTGTTGAGAATCTCAGAGAAAAGAAGAGACCTTTGGGGGCTGCTAGAGACAGAGAATATTGACTGATCCAGGAGAGAGCACCATTGTGGGAATCTAAGGTCATTGCCATGACACCGGTAGGAGGGTGAGGTGGTAACATGCATATCGTTGCACTGATGGAGAGGAGCAGAGCTCACATTGCCAGTGAAAGGCATCACTGCTCATCCAGAACTAACAGGAATGGAAAGCGACCTGGAGAGAACATGACCCTTATTCCCTCTTGCAGTATTCCAGGAGCCTTCTATTATCGACTATTTGTGAAAAAGCCAAGAAATCAGCTGAAAAAAGGAGAATTACAGTCTGTAGAAGCAAAATTCTAGCATTTCAAAAGGATGAGTATAGAACTGAGAAAAAAATAAGATTAAAAAATAGCTCAACTTTAATATTGAGAGGTTGCATTCTAAGCCTTGGGACAAAGAGCACAGAGGAAAGAATCTGAAATGAGAAGGAGATGTGCTGAATGAGGCTGGGTGAACTCCCAGTCGTGGGTTGAGATAAGGTAACGGAGTAAAGACCACCATTACCTACTTTCTGGGAGTCCTTCCAGGAAGAACTTTAGAAAATGAACCAGTAAATAAGTGGCTTTTTCCCTCTATGTCCTGAGCACTATTAGCTTTAGTGTGATTGGTCTTTAAATTGGAGAAATGACTGTCACAAAGTCTGCAATGTAATCAGTGTAACGAGGTTGTTCCAAGTTGAGTAAACGCTTTAGGCTAGCCATAGTAATAGGGATATCACTGCTGGTGAGACATATATTCATATCAGCGTGTTAAGGCGTCATCCATTAACACAGCATGGTTGAAGGAACAGCAGCTTTGAAATGAGAATGCCATCGTTGGCCACTTACTGGCTCTCTGCCCTGCAGTCAGTTATTTAAGCCCCTTGAATGTAGTCTTAGCTCTAAAATGGGGAAATTATGTCAAGTACTTTTGTGATTATTAATTTACATAATTTATATAATATATATAGAACCCTTTGAGAGTACTTAATATGGACTATATATTTCAAAAATTATAGCTATTATTATTATAAATGTAAACTTTTTTGTATTAAACAAGTGGCATTAAAACATCTATGGGGGTGGGCTCCTGGGTTGCTCATGGGTTAAGCCTCTGCCTTCAGCTCAGGTCATGATCTCTGGGTCCTGGGATCAAGGCCCGCATCGGGCTCTCTGCTCAGTGGGGAACCTGTTTCCTCCTTTCTCTCTGCCTGCCTCTATACCTACTAGTGATCTCTTTCTCTGTCAAATAGATAAATAAATATTTTTTTTGAACTCTATGGGGGAGTAGGCCAAGGATAAGTAAAATTTTAAGGTTTAGGTCAGAGAAAAAACTTTTATATAAAACAGGAGTGATAGCTAGCAGTATATTGAGCAGGGGTGGAAACTCAGGAGGTGGCATGAGTAACTGGAAACTGACTGATAGCAGAGATTGGATGCCTAATTAATTAATTCAATTAATCATGTAATTAAAAACAAGGAAATGGGACCACAGTATTCAAAAGGAAACATATTCACTTAATTGGAAGTTTTGCTTATATATATATATATATTTTTTAAGGATTTTATTTATTTATTTGACAGCTAGAGAGGAAACACAAGCAGAGGAAGCAAGAGAGGGAGAAGCAGGTTTCCTGCCAAGTATCGAGCAGGGAGCCTGATGCGGGGCTCGATCACAGGACTCCAGGATCATGACCTGAGTGGAAGGCAGTCACTTAACCAACTGAACCACCCAGGCATCCCTTGCTTATATATATATATATATATATATTAAAGATTTTATTTATTTGACAGAGAGAAACACAGCCAGCGAGGGAACACAAGCAAGGGGAGTGAGAGAGGGAGAAGCAGGCCTCCCGCCAGAGCAGGGAGCCGGATGTGGGACTCAATCCCAGGTCTCCAGGATCATGACCTGAGCTGAAGGCAGTTCCTCAACCAACTGAGCCACCCAGGTGCCCCCCTTGCTTATATTTTTAACCAAAAATTGTAGTCTTCAATTTTGCAGAGTAACACCAAACTGAGACACCTAATACCTATCTAGCCAGCTAGGTAGCTACCAGCTAAATAATCTGTCAATCATCTGTCATTTATCTAAAATAATTAAAATTATTCCTTGAGTGACCAATATATACAGAAATTCTGGCTTTCTCACTTTGAACTTAGACTAAATATTTATTGAAAAAACCTATATAAATAATAAAACTATTTTTTCAGCAAAATTTTCTAATGACATAATTTGAATTGCTTTGTCTACAGTTTTTTCTTATATAATTATTTTAAAACAATATAAAATGGCAGTTTAAGAGAGTTTTCTCATCAATATTATTATTGCTATTTTTTATTATAATTATAAAATAAAACGGAGATGCAGAAAAAAATCATACCCCCATGTTGAGAAATAGGGTCCTACCACACAGTGCAAAATATCCCCCTTTGTATTCTCAAACATAAGCTATTTAGTGCCACACAATATTAGTTTACACATAACTATTATATATATTTTAATAAAATTATTTTCTTAATTATTAAATACATTGGTAACTCAAATAGTCACCATTTATATTCTTGTTACCGAAGGAAAAAAACCCAGACATTTGTAAATCTTTAAAAAACATTTTCCAGCTTTATTAAGAAGTAAATGCTATGCAAAAAGTGCACATATTTAATGTATGTATATATTTGATGTGTTTGAACATATACATAAATCCATGGAATTATCACTAACCAATTAAGGTAATGACTTAACCACTACCTCCAAATGTTTGTTTGCATCCCTTTGTTGTCGTTGCTTTGTTTGTTTGTTTTTTCAGGTTTGCGTATATATGTTTGTGGTAAGAACTCTCAACATGAGATTAAAACCACAAGGAGATATCTCCTCACTTCACTTAGGATGTGTATTATCGAAAAACAAATGAAAGAAACTGGAACCCTTATATACTGCTGTGGGAATGTAAAATGGGATAACTGCTATAGAAAACAGTATGGAGCTTCCATATTAAATTAAAAATACAGCTGCCATATGATCTAGCTATCCCATGTCTGGTTATCCAAGAGAATTAGATCTTGAAGACATACAGAACCCTGGGTGGCTCAGTCAGTTAAGTGTCCAACTCTTGATTTTGGCTCAGGTCATGATCTCAGGGTCAAAAAGTCAAGTCCCACGTCAAGCTCTGTGTTGGCATGGAGCCTGCATGGGATTCTCTCTCCCTCTCCCTGTGCCCTTACCCCCCAATCTCCCTCTCTCATCAAAAAAGAAAAATAAATAAAAATAAAATAATAAAATAAAAATTACAATAAAAATACAGTAAAAATTTTAAAAATAAAGAGATATCTACACCCTATACTTATCGCAACATTATTCACAGTAGTCAGGAATAGAAAAAACCTGAATTCCCATTGATATATGAAAACATGTGGTATATACATATAAGGGAATAGTATTCAGCCTTAAAAACAAAGGAAATCCTGCCAAGTACAAAAATGATAAAACTTAAGGGCAGGAGCACCTGGGTGGCTCAGTGTATTAAGCCTCTGACTTCAGCTAAGATCATTATCTCAGAATCCTGGGATAGAGCCCCACATCCACATCAGGCTCTCTGCTCAGCAGGGAGCCTTCTTTCCCTTCTCTCTCTGCCTGTCTTTCTGCCTACCCGTGATCTCTGTCAAATAAATAAAAATAAATAAATAAATAAATAAATCTTAAAAAAAAAAAAAAAACTTAAGGGCATTATGCTAAGTGAAATAACCCAGTTTCATAAAGACAAATATTGTATGATTCCATTGTATGAGGTGTCTAAATAGTCAAACTCATAGAAGAAGAGAATAAAATGCTTGATGCTTGAACTGGAACTAGGGGAAATGAAGGGTTGTCTTTCTGCTGTAAATCTATCTTAATTGATTTGTTTCCCTCTATTCCTGTCTCTTTCTTGTACCTCTTATTAAAAATCCGTGTTATTTGAGTTATAGGGTTTCCTAGCGTCTTGATTTTGTCGACAGCATAGCATTGTATAGATGAAGAACTTTCTCTGCTTCCTCCTAATTTCTGCTCAACCCAGAGATTCTGTCAGACTCACATGTAATTTCATTATTGGTGTTATATGTGAATGGAGTGGTATATTTAAAGCATGAAAAGAAAAAAATAAACACTGTTAAATCTAGAATTCTTTACCAAGAAAAAATATATTTCAAATATAAAGGTAAAAGTAGAACTTATCAGGCAAAAAGAAAACAGAGGAATCATTGCTAGTATAATTTCATTTAAAAAAATACTAAAGTGGGGCGCCTGGATGGCTCAGTCATTAAGCGTCTGCCTTCAGCTCAGGTCATGATCCTGGAGTCCCTAGATTGAGCTGTAGACTGTGTTAAGTTAGAGATGCATATTGTAAAATGTATGCTAATAAGCCATTAGTGGATATTAAAAAAAATAATTAAGGGTGCATGGGTGGCTCAGTTGGTTAAGCAACTGCCTTCAGCTCAGGTCATGATCCCTGAGACCTGGGATCGAGCCCTGCATCAGGCTCCCTGCTCAGCAGGAAGCCTGCTTCTCCCTCTCTCACTCTCCCGTTTGTGTTTCCTCTCTAGCTGTGTTTCTCTCTGTCAAATAAATAAATAAAATCTTAAAAAAAAAAATAATTAGTTGAACTCTTTCCAAAGTAAAGCAAGAATAAAGAAAAAAAATGAAACAGGATTCATACAGGACAATTGTAAGGCAAAAAAAAAAAGAGTATTGAAGTCTAATGTTTTGAGAATTATGTTAAATTTAAGTAGTTTATACCTATCAAATCAGAGTTGATGGTTATCAGATTGCACAAAAATATAAGATCCCTCTATTACTCAATAGATGAAACTATGTCACTTAAACTCAATAGATGAAACTATGTCACTTAAAATATGAAAGTGACATAGACTAAAAGGATGGAAAGTAGATATAGCATAGAAACAAATTAATCAAAAAATAATGTGAGTATATTAATATTAAGTAAACTTCAGAATAAGGAGCAGGGATAAAAGACTCATTTCATAATGATAAAAATATTAATTCTTCAAGAAGTCATAACAGTCCTAAATATGTGTGCATCTCATAACAGTATGAAAATAGGCAAGTAAAACCAGCAAGTAGTAAAGGAAAGAAACAAATGCAAACTACTTGGACATTTTTTAAAATGCTAATTTTCTTCACTTTATCTACAAATCACTGCAATCCTTAACCAAAATCACAGAAAACATTTTGTACAGGATTGGAAAGTGGATTTAAAAACGTAGACAGATGGTATTGGGATATTTGGACAGCCACATGTAGAAGAATAAAACGGGACCACTTTTTTAAACCATACACAAAAATATAGTCAAAATGGGTGAAAGACCTAAATGTGAGACAGGAAACCATCAAAATCTTGGAGGAAAATACAGGCAGCAACCTCTTTGACCTCAGATGCAACAACTTCTTGCTATACATGTCTCCAAAGGCAAGGGAAACAAAAGCAAAAATGAACTATTGGGACTTCACCAAGATAAAAGCTATTTTGCACAGCAAAGGAAATGGTCGACAAAAACCATAAGAAAAACAACAGAATGGAAGAATATATTTGCAATGTCTTATCAGATAAAGAGCTATTATCTAAAACCTAGAAAGAACTTATCAAACTTAACACCCAAAAAACAAATAATCCAGTCAAGAAATCGGCAGAAGATATAAACAGACATTTCTCTAAGGAACACATACAAATGGCCAACAGACACATGAATAAATGCTTAACATCACTCAGCATCAGAAAAATACAAATCAAAACCACAATGAGATACCACCACATACTGGTCAGAATGGCTAAAATTAACTCGGGAAATGACAGATGTTGGTGAGTATGTGGAAAAAGGGAACTCTCTTACAGGGTTGGTGGGAATGCAACCTGGTGTAGCCACTTGGGAAACAGTATGGAGGATCCTCAAAAAGTTGAAAATGGAGGTACCCTATGACCTAGTGATTTCCCTACTATGTATTTATCCAAGGGATATAAACATAGAGATCCAGTGGGGTACCTGCATCCCAGTGTCTATAGAAGCAATGTCCACAGTGGGCAAATATGGAAAGAACCCAGATGTCCATTGACAGATGAACAGATAACGAAAATGTGGTGTATATATATATACAATCAAATATTATTCAGCCACCAAAAAAAATGAAATCTTACCATTTGCAATGACATGGATGGAACTAGAAGATATTATGCTAAGTGAAATAACTCAATCAGAGAAACACAATTATCATACAATCTCAATTAAGAAACAAAAGAGGATCATAGGGGAAGGGAGGGAAAAATAAAATAAGATGAAATCAGAGAGGAGGGCAAACACTAAAAGACTCTTAACTCTAGGAAACAAACTGAGGCTTGCTGGAAGTGAGGTGCATGGTGGGTGTTAAGGGGGGGGCATGTGATGTAATGAGCCCTGGATGTCATATGTAACTGATGAATCACGAAGTTGTGTCCAGGAAACTCATAATATGCTATATGTTAATTAATTGTATTTAAATAAAATTAAAAAATAAAGTAAAAATAAGGATGCCTACAGAAAGCAAGAAATTGAAAAGTCAAATCAATTTTGATACAAGAAAATGAAAAAAAATTTGAAAAAGGATAATGCTTTAACCTAACTAACTTAATATTTATTCCAAACCTGAAGTAAACCAGGATATTTGAAATTGGCATAAGGTTAAATTTATAAAAGTACAAGAATACAGATATCTTTTTCTGTTATTCGGTATATTGCCTTTTTGTTTTATTGGTGGTTTCCTTCACTGTGCGTTTCCTTTGCTTTTTATTTTTATGTAATCCCAGTAGTTATTTTTTGCTTTTGTTTCCCTTGCCTTAGGAAACATGTACAGAACAATGTTGCTATGACCAATGTCAGAGAATTGCTTCCCAGTTCTTTTCCAGGATTTGTTATGGTTTCAGGTGTCACATATAAGTCTTTAATCCGTTTTGAATTTATTTTTGTGTATGGTGTTAGAAAGTGGTCCGGTTTTATTCTTTTGCATGTAACTGTCCAGCTTTTTGTTTTTGTTTTTGTTTTGTTTTGTTTTAAGATTTTATTTACCTATTTGAGAGAGAGAGCATGAATGAGGAGGGGAGAGGATGGGAGAGAAGCAGACTCCCTGCTGAGAAGGGAGCCCAGATGGCTCAATCTCAGAACGCAGGAGGTCATGACCTGAGTTGAAGGCAGACACTTAACAGACTGAGCCACCTGGTGCCGGTAACTGTCCAGTTTCCTTAACTCCATTTATTAAAGAGACTGTCTTTCCTCCATTGTATATTCTTGCCTCCTGTGTCATAGAATAATTGACCATATAAGTGTATGTTTCTTTCTGGGCTCTCTATCCTGTTCCATTGATCTGTGTGTTTACTTTTGTGCCAATACCATGCTGTTTTGATTACTACAGCTTTGTAGTATGTCTTGAATCTGGAATTACAATAGCCCTAGTTTTGTCCTTCTTAAGATTGCTTTGACTAAAGGCAAGCTATGAAATGAGAGAAGATATTTGCAAATGGCATATCCAAAAAGTGTTAGTATCCAAAATACAGAAAGAGCTTATACAATTCAACACTAAAAAAACAAACAATCTGATTTTAAAAATTGACAGACAACCTGAATAGACAATTTCCAAAGAAGATATACAGCTGGCTAACAGACATATGAAAATACACTCAGCATCACTCAGCATCAGGGAAACACAAATCAAAACCACAATGAAATATCAGATAGCACCTGCTAAAAAGGCTGAAGTCAAGAAGAAAAAAAGTAAGTGTTGGTGAGGATGTGAAGAAAAAAAACACTTGTGCATTGCTGGTGGGAATGGAAATTGGCCAGTCGCTGTTGCAATTGGTGGAGAGATTCTTAATAAAACTAAAAATAAAAATACCATATGATCCAATAATTCCTCTATTGGCTATTGACCCAAAGAAGGCAAAAACACTAATTTGAAAAGATAATATGCACCCTTACATTTATCGCAGCATTATTTACAATAGCTAAGATATACCCATTGAAGTAGATTGAAGGATAAAGAATATGTAGTATATATATCCATAAAAAGGACGACATGTTGCCATTTGGAAAAACATGGATGGACCTAGAGGATATTGTGTAAGTGAAATAAATTAAACTGAAAAATACAAATGCCATATGATTTCACTTATCATGGAATCCCTCCCAAAAATGAATAAGCAAACAAAAAGTGCAATCAGACCTATAAATATAGAGAAGAAGCTGATGGCTTCCAGAAGGGAGGGGAGTGGGGGATGGGCAAGGTGAATGAAGGGAACTGGAAGAGAGTGTCTATGGATCATGGAATGAATAAGTCATGGAAATAAAAGGTACAGCATAGGGGACACAGTAAATTATATTGTAATAGTGTGTGATGACTGAAGTAGCTATAGTTATGAGCATAGCATAAGATAAACAGAGCTGAATCACCATAAGAGACTAATGTAATGTTGTGTGTCAACTATAATCAACTAAAAAAAGAAATTTTATTAGTGCAATAATGTAGATTCCAAAAATTGTCCCATACCTGTATGATCATTTGATGTTAAACAAAAAGATTAAGGTAATTCAATTGGAAACAATTGTTTTTTCAACAAAGGTCTTGAAAAATATCTCCCTTTGTCTTATCACCTGCAGTTTCTTTTCTTTCTTTTTTTTTTTTTAAGATTTTTATTTATTTATTTGATAGGAAGACACAGTGAGAGAGGGAGCACAAGCAGGGGGAGTGGCAGAGGGAGAAGCAGGCTTCCCACAGAGCAGGGAGCCTGATGTGAGGTTGGATCATAACTCAAGCCAAAGGCAGATGTTTAACAACTGAGCCACCTAGGCACCACTCACCTGCAGTTATTCTACTTTTCTCAAAAGTAGGTGTTTTCTAAGTTTGCATGAACTCTGGAGGCTATAGTGGTGAATCATATATCCTGAATTCTGGCCTCAAGATTCTTTCTGAATTCTAGACTTTATAATTAATTGCCTGATTTTTTTAGTCCCACCAGTTATAAATTGATTATTGGGAGCTCATTTAAAATGCAAATATTTTATTCAAGGCTCATTGTGCATATACTGAATACTTTTATCAGTGCATGAGAAAACAGTGATGAACAATGCACCAAGGTTGATAAACAAATAAATATGTAGTTGCAACAGAAGTTAGGCATTCCACTCAATGCACTGTAAATATTGGTTCATTAACAACATCAAAAATGCTTCATTTTATTTCCGATGAAGCGTTCTTGCTAAATTTGAGAATAGCTTAATGTTCCTTTCTCACTCTTCAAGCCCCAGTCTTATCAGTGACCCAGGTTTTGAATCTGAATATCTGAAGTTTTTAAACTCATCACATTAAATAAACTGATTATGGCATAAGTGATTTTCTCTTTCCATTTAGTATGGTATGTGGATTGATCTTCTAATATAAGATTTTGTTTCACTACGTTTCTAGAAAATTTTGCTATTGTATTTAGGGAGAACTGTTCCATTGACTTTGTGAGGCTTTCTACCTCAGGGTTCCCAATTATCTTTGTGTTAGACTATCTTTGCCTGTCTTGTTATTCTAGGGTTTTCTCTCTAATTGGTCCAAGAGCTGTGTTATTTTCATGTGGATTCAACTGTGGTTATTTTAAATCATTCTTCTATGTCATTAATGAGGTTTTCAGCTGTGCATATTCTGTTTTGTAATTCTATTTTTCCCTTTTCCTTCAGTAATGCTATTCATTTTGCACTAGTTTGTTTCCCTCCTCTGCAATTTCTGTATCGTTAAATTCTACCCTTATTTATTTCATATTTAAATTTAGGTTTTATTAAATTATTTGGAAATTTAGAAGTTTTCTTTAGTATGAAACACAGATGGATCATGCTTTTCATTTTTGGCACAGTGTGTTTTGTTCTTAGTTTTATGTGCCTTGTGCTTCTCCCTTCCTCCTTTCCTTCCTTCTTCCCTCCCTCCCTCCCTCCCTCCCTCCCTTCCTTCCTTCCTTCCTTCTCTTGTGATATTTTTGCATAAATGCCAAATCAATTATGTCCTTACCTTCCTGATATGTAAGCTGCATATTTCTTTGCATGCCATTTAGTTGTGTTGAAGGATTATAGATGAATTTCCCTTAATTCTTCCAATTTATCCAGTAATTTTTCCCTATTTTTTGTAACTGCTACAACTTAAGGTGTGTGTGTGTGTGTGTGTGTGTGTGTGTGTGTGTGTGTTTTGTTTGTTTGTTTGTTTACTTTTCTAGTGGAGTTATGGAAATTGGGCAGCTGACAGCTTTGTGTTTCAAAAACAGGGGTTAAATTCCAAAGTTACTTGCCTAGTTGTGCATAATTTAATTTACTCATGTTTTTTTCTTTTGTCTGCCAACATTATCTAATGCCTACTAGTAATGTTTTTTTTTTGACTGTTCCCTTTCCTTTTATTAAATAATCTGTTTCCCCTGCCTAGTAATCTTTTGCTATTTATCTATTTGAAAACATGTATAGAAAAATGTATGTTTCAATTAGAATGAGGGCATTTTAGGAACTGGCTTTACTCCACTGTTTATGTCTTAAATTGTTCTTTTTAATTTCAAAAAACATAAAACATAAAAACATGCAAAGCATCTTAACACATTCTAGATCAATAGTATAATCATTTCCAAACAACAGACAATGTCTGGGTTAAACAAGAGAGATGATTATTTTATGACTATGTAGAGTTACTCTTCAGAATGACAGGTGATTGAATAAGGAAACATTTAATGTTCTTAACTAGGTATTTTTAAAACACAGGAAACCACAAACACTTTCATAATTGCTGGAAACTCATTTTTTGAAGATAACACTCCTTCTTGAATTAAAATTAGAAACAGTCATTTATCAAGGTAGTACTATCCTTAACTTGATATAATCTGTTCACCAGGTATTTGTACATGCCCAGAAAGACCTATCACAAATATTCAAATTGATCAACTGAAAAATTATAAGAACTAATATAGTCAACAACCAAACAACCATAGTTTGACATATGCATAATACACTGAAATTGTTAGGTTGAATACAAAGCAACAATTATCAATTAAGCATGCCATGGGCCTTACGTGTAAACCTATCCAGAAATTCTCAGTAAGTATAGGTAAAAAACAAAACAAAATTAAAAAAAAATTGTAATAAACCACTGCTTATTCTATCTGTTCCTGAGACAAGTTAAAAAATCTCATGTAAGATTGTGAATTTCTCTGTTGGTTTTTAAAATTTTAACTTTATCTTTGGTCATTTAATGACATCTCAATTTTGAATTTTAACTTCTTGCACTGAGCATTTTGTCATAATGAAATATTCTTCTTTAAATCTCATAATTCTTAAAGCCTGACTTGTCTACTAAAAATATAGTGACATTGACATTTTTTTGTTAGAGCATTCATTGTGCATCTTTTATTCTTTTAAAAAACTTTCTTGTATGTTTATATTGAATATCCACTTTTATTAGCAACATTTAGTTGCTGATTGAAAAAAAAAAAAAAAGATTTCCTGATCCTATTTAATAAGTTTTGGCCTTTTTAACTGAAATATATATTCTACTAATATTTAGTGGCATTACTACTGTTATTTGGATTGAAATATCTGATCTTACTCTACTCTGATGTCCTTATTGTATATTACTTTCTTTAATTTTTGCCTTCTTAGATTTGACTGAGAATTGTTTTAATTTGTTTCCTTCTAAGAAAGTGTATTATGCTTTTACTTTCTCTTACTTTGTCTAATGTGATTTCAATATCTTTGATTCTTCTTTGTGCCTTTTTCATTAAAGACTCTATTCTTACCACATATTGTTTGTACAATCATTACTGCTGCCCCCACCACAGCCTCCGTGTCCCCTGTGGACCCCTCAGCTCCGCCTTCTCTCGTGGGACTATTACGTTTCCACTTTAAACATATTGCCACTTTCACTAAGCTCTTTGAGTACACCCCATTATTTGAATCTGACATTTTATGGTATTTTCCCCAGTAAATTCTTCATTTCTTTTTCTTTCTTTCTTTCTTTTTTTTCCAGAATCACTATATAATTTGATGGGTACATTATGGCTCTTTCTTTTTTTGAAAAAGATGATCCCTTTATATGAGAGAATACGGGCATAGCTGTGCCCTCAGCTAATAGACATTCTTTCTGTGTCACATTGAAGCATCTACTCATACCTATCTCAGCCAAGACAAACTGGCTGCTACAGGATTTCTCACAATTAAAACTCTATGTCTCTTTATTATTTCCCGAAAGTTGTCTGCCAGGTATAAAGGACTATGGATTTTTGTAGTCATCTCTATGTTCCCTTTTAGTTCATGGTCTCTAGTGATGCGAAACGCAACGCCAGGATCTACTCTATCCCAGAAAGCCCTTGCTTCAGAGTTTGTTGGCTTTGCCCATGGGATACTACCTATTTTTTTTTTAAGATTTTATTTATTTATTTAACAGAGAGACACAGCAAGAGAGAGAACACAAGCAGGGGGAGTGAGAGAGGGAGAAGCAGGCTTCCTGCAGAGCAGGGAGCCAGATGTGGGACTGGATCCCAGGACCCTGGGATCTAGACCTGAGCCAAAGGCAGAAGCTTAATCAACTGAGCCACCCAGGCGCCCCCTACCACCTACTTTTAAGAACTGCATTTTTGCTGCTTGACAGTTGTAATTACCATCTTCCCCCCCTTTTCTTTCCTCTGACTGAGTCTCCATGACTTTAAAAGGTGCTCTTCACAAATAATTTAAGGTTACTACTATCAATATGTTTTATTGCAGATGAAATTTCTTATATCTCTTATTTTATTTCCTAGCACATGAATGCTTTAATTCTAGTATCTTATACCTGGAAAGCTTAAACTTACTTCTTTCTTAAGTTATATTTCTATCTCTATTCCAACTTGTTAACAAGGTTCTTTTTTTTTTTTTTAAGTATCATTACAACTCTATTTTCCTCTGGGGCAGCTTTCTCTGCAAAGTGAAAATTGATGGATATATGCTACTTATCATTATAATTACCTAAATTAATAATCAAGTATATCCCCCTTAGTACCTGGGAGGAATTGGTGGAAATCAGCCTTCTCCCGGATGCTGGGCTACAGATAGTGAATGTAATCACATGAATGTGTCCCTCAGGCCAAAAGTCCCAAAAGGGACATGAGTGGAGGCATGAACGGTACATGCTTTGCATGTAGTGGCCGCCTGGCAATCATGTGTTTAATCTAATGTCATTGCAGCTGTTCTGACAGGGGTATTAGGGTGGGGGCAATGATCTCCCCTGCTGTGAAGGCTGAGCAGGCATCCGGTGGGTTCAGAAACCCTGCACAAGGTAGACTTGCAGCCTCCATGCCCCTGGCCACCCACTGAGAGGGTGGGGAATGGTTCTGTTGGAAAAGAACAAATGAGGTTGCCGGTGAGTTGAGTGAGAAATGAGAAATGTAAAACAGTCTGTTGCACTTTGGTAAAGTGCTTGTCTGTGAGGTGAAGTGTAGTTCTGATTTACAAGAAAATGTCAAAATAACAGAAGGTTTTAACAGAAAGCAGTAAGCTCCTCAGAGTTACAAGAAAAAGAGGCAGCTTTGGAAGTTTAGCTGAGACTCGGGTAAAGAAAAAAATAACCTCTTGGACTTGTGTAGTGATTTTGTAACATACAAAATATAGGGCATGAAGTAATTAAATATTAATGCCCTTTAGCTGATGTTTCCAGGAGAATATTTAATTATAAAGGCAGTGTTATTGTGCAGCACAGTTGGAGACAGGCTTCAGGGAGACAAAAACATTTGGCAGGAATTACAATGCAGATCATTTGTACATGGTAATGAGTGGACCTTAACTGAACAAGCACAATGCTTTATGAAGGTTTTCAAGTGCACTATTTTGGGCAATATAAGAATACTCTAAAATAACATATATGTTTCCATTCTGTAATGCCAACATCATGTCCAGCTCTCCCTTTAGAAATAAGCTGAAGATTTGAGAGTTAAAAGTATAAGATATTAAGAAGAGAGCACATTTAAATACATACCATATGCTATTAGGGCAGTAATCTGGTTAGTTTCTCAATCGCCAATGAGTCTTTTGGGCTCCATGCATTTGATCATTATAGCGGCTCTGGTTTATTGCTCAATGGATTATTGTTTGGTGCTACTGATGACCTTCGGAGGAGACAGAAGTCATCAGCTTGCAGTGCCACAAAGGAGACTTCATTCTTTGTTAAGGAAGTGGCAATTGGCACCATAAAATTTAAGAAGGAAGACCACTCCATCAAGGGTCACGGTGTTGTGGCAGCTGGGACCACGGGCACCTGTGTCCTCCAGGCCTCTCGTGGAATGAGCCAGTTGCACCTTTGCCTTCACACTCCTCGTGTCCTCATTTCTCTTCATGCTGCTTCAGATAATTTTCTGTGCAGCCACTCTTATCTGCTAGAGTATACAAGTCCAACTTCAAGTGGATGACCAAATGTAAAAAGTAAGCCTTTAGCATTTTAAGGAGGTAGCTGTTAAGTTCACAAAATAGAAAAAAAAAATTAAAAGATTGATATATGTTTCAACTTTATTAAGAGCAAGAACTTTTATTAATCAAAATACACTACCAAAATGATGGACAACATCAGGCCCCTGATCCTTTCTTTTCCTTGTGGGACACAGAGAATGATGACCGTGGACCAGATATTCTTGAAAACAAGTAAATGTAATATTTACCAGTAGAATGATAGCACTTGGCAAATTTCATGTAGAAGGGAAAACAAAACAAAACCAACCAGCCAACAAAAACCAAATCCTTTTTATGTTGTAACTCGTGTTTTGACTAGATGGACTATCATAAAAAACAATTGATGGATTCGGGAGGAAAATTTTGTGGACTTTATGGATCTGGCTGTCCAGACAATGGGTGTTTAGTCACATATGCATTTTCTATCTGTTGGATTGATGTAGTGTAAAACTCGGAAGCCACCCAAACCAGATCTCCTTGAAAACTTTTCGCCAACAGTATCCAGCACTCATGTGTCATTCAAAACCAAAAGGTATCACAGCGTGAGAGAAATGGACATTATTTGGGAGTTGTGCCTGATGGATAGGTGCCTCTTTGGTGAGGGAGGCTAGGTTCATATTTGTTTCTGGCTTGTATCCCATGACTCATTAGTAATGTTTATGTTGAGTAAGATCTATGTTTCTATGAGTGTGTTTTGACTGTTCATCCACTGAGGCATTGGAATAAACATTTCCTATAAATCAATCAGAATAAAAAAGGACCCCACAAAAAGAAGAAAAAAATAAGAATATTTCAAAACCAAAAAGTACAGATTTGAACAGATGCTTATTCTTTATTAACCAACATACTAGAACTTCTACTAAATATGCAAAAATAATCAGTATGGGCTTATTTGTCAAATATATTGATGAGAGTTTAATCAAAGATAATGACAAGCCATAGAAGAAAACATACAATAACATTTGCATAAAGTTAAAAAGCATAAAACCAGGCAAAATCAGACATTATATTGCATAAAGAAATACACATAGAGTTAAGCTATTAGGAGAAGCAAGAGAATAACAAACACAAAATAGTGATTATTTCTGGGATGAAGAAGCACATGATTACAGAATGTTATACGACTAGCTATGTATGATAATGTCCTATTCGTTAGCTTGGTAAATGGTTCAAACTTTTTGTAAAGTTATTTTTCATCTTTATAGCTATATTATATATGTACTGCTTTAATCTTTTTTTAATTATATTTTGAATACATCTAAAAGTGACTTCCATTAGGTAAGGTCACCAAAAGAAAAGACATTTGGCAAATTTGGTATTTACTTAAAGAAAAGACCCTTTCTTGCTCTTAATTGCCTTTCCCTTTTTGGATACACACTTCTAGGAGAATAGACAATTTTTACTTTCAAGAAATATTTTGTGCCCTTTCTAAAATTTATAGACAAAATGTCAAACTTTTCACTTTTTGTACATCTTGTAAAAAATATTGCTGACAAGTCTGATAAAGCTTTTTTCCTTTTTCTTGATGCCAAAACTAGACATTTTTTGAGTCACCAAACATACTATTTCAATATGACAGCTCAACATAATTGTGTACGAATCATATAATATAATTTTGAAATGTTCACCATGGTGTTTATAATGAGTAGAATATACATATTATATGGTTACTTGCAAAATATATATCTATATGTAAATTATCCAATAGAATTTTTAAGTTTAAATGACATTCTTGAAAGTGAAAAGCACTGTTGATAACAAACCGTGGTTACACTATATTTTTAAATTTTTGTCTATTTATTTTTATGATGATTAAGCATAAAGTTGATTTTTCTACAAATTGAGATTTTTTTTTGATTTTCTGTGAATAGAAATGTATGTATAGGTTTGCTACTAAAATAAATTTTACAATAAAATTGTAGTAGGCATACCATTCCATAATAGTTTAGACATTTTTACAACTATCTTCAATAGACGCTTAGTCTAGAGGTAATTGATTTTTCATTAGTAATTGCTAAATAAGATCATTTTTACTCAGTCACTAGTATTTGCTAAGTGAGATTTTTAAGAATAGATTTTGCGTCCATAAAGCTGATTTCAGATCTTTTTACTGTAACTAAACAGATGTGGGGTGTAATCACTAAACATTGTTTTTGACAACATAGTATTCAAATATTAACTTTTGGGAAAGAATTCTGTGGATACTTCCAATTTTATTTTTCTTTCTTTCATTTATTTATTTATTTATTAGTGGGGGGGGACTTGCGCTCATATTTACTTATTTCTGCATTGACTGGTTCCTTGCTGATCAATTTGAGTAAGTGATGGCATTAATTCAAAACACCAGATTAAATTGCATTGAACATTCTATGTATAGATCCTTTGGCAATGGTGCCCTTCTAATAGTCATAGATTCATGGGGATCAATCCAAAAGATTGATCTTACTCTGATTGTGGTGATGGTTGTAGTAAATGGGGAAATTCAGGTGCCCATCAGTGTTGGGATCAGTAATTAAAATAAGTTACATATACACTGTGGGATAATATTCAGTTGTTAGAAGTATCAGATTAGATATACACTAGGAAGCATAGATAGTTTTTAAAAAGTTCTTGAGCAAAAATACACTATTTACCCAGAAGATAACTTCACTGACACTTACCAAATGCATTATATTAGTCACTGTGGCAAATAGTTACTTAGACACTGGGTTGGAGGATAATGAGAGGATTTCAATCAATCAATTAACGAGTTGATCAGATGAACCTTACACAAGCATAATGTTATTCAGTGTGTTGGGAAACACAAAATGCAAGACATGGAATCAGATTTAAACAACAACAGCAAGAATAAAACTATTGATGATATAAAAGCTTTGAGCAGAAGAAGAACTATAGAAACAAAACAGAATCCTCCTTGTTTGGATTTATATAGAGGAGAAGATTCCAGTCTGTGACCAAACACCTTTTTGGAACAAACTGTCAGCAAGTAGAGGTTTCAGATACTATGCAAACTTGTAGGCATGTTTGAGGAAATGTTCGCTAAAAGAGAAGAACATAGTCTTCTAAGGACAAGAGCCCAGAGAAGATGATAGTACACGAAGTACTAACTGAAGAGGATTGTACAATTCAGAGGCAGTTTAAATGGACCTGAGTGAGTTTAACTAAGAAATTCATGAGTAGGGGCGCCTGGGTGGCTCAGGGATTTAAACCTCTGCCTTCAGCTCAGGTCATGATCTCAGAGTCCTGGGATCAGGCTTGCATTGGGCCCCCTCTCTCTCTGCCTGCCCCTCTGCCTAAATATGATCTATCTCTCTGTCAAATAAATAAATAAAATCTTAAAAAAAAAAAAAAAAGAAATTCATTAGGAGAGGGCAGGGTTTGCTAAGAAAGCCATTTCATCATGGACATGATGATAGATAGCAGGTGTCCACTGGAAATAGACATTTCAGGTAAAAATCTTGCATGTCTGCCTTTAAAATTATAATGGAATATAGGAGATGTAAAAATTCAGGTCAAATTAATTTTGAATTATAATTAAAATTAAAGTGTTTGCACATAGCAGACAGAATTCAATAATTTTATGTCAAATGTATACTATTCAAAAAATGCTTGTACTCGTCAGTAGAGACACTCCATGCGTGGGGACTCTGGAGTGACCTTTGACTTATCCGACAAGTACTGTAGCATGCAACTCAGTTGTTCGGAAACTTTGGAGTCCTAATTTTTCCTGAGTGATCTACTCGAATAACAAGTTTGCTGATTTGGAAAGAGATATAGTTACAGATAAAAATACCAGTTTACAACTTTTGGTTGGTGTAATTTTAATTCTTCGGTGAGAGCACATGCAAAAGTCACTTAAAAACATTTTGTAACATTTACATTTTTTTTAAGTTTATTTATTTGATAGAGAGAGAGAGAGATCACATATAGGTAGAGAGGCAGGCAGAGAAAGAGGGGGGAGCAGGCTTCTTGCTGAGCAGAGAGCCCGATGTGGGGCTCGATCCCAGGACCCTTAGACCATGACCTGAGCTGAAAGCAGAGGCTTAACCCACTGAGCTATCCAGACGCCCCACATTTTACCTTCAAAGAATTTTAAACCATAGTACAGTTGCAAGAATAATAGAACAAACAGCCGTAAACAATTTACCCAGATTCAGCAAGTATAATCTTGCTGCTTGCTTTGTTACCTGTATTCACCTTCATTTATATGCATATATATAGATAGATACATAGATAAATATAGATATATACAGATAGACATATAGATATAAATACAAACACATACATTTTTTTTTCCTGAACTATTCTGGATTAAGGTGAGTGCATCCTGACCCTTGACCTCCAAGTGCTTGAATGGGTATCCAGCATCTGAGTATTTTGTCATATAACACCAGTGCACATAACCACTTCAGTAACTATAATAGTAATGCAGTAGATAATTTAATCTACCATCCACATTTCATTTTTTCCCAATCGGACCTATAATTTCCTTGCAGCATTTTTTTTCCTCCAAGACAGGATACAGTGCAGGATCAGGTGTTGCATCGAACTGCCATCTGTCTACAGTGTTCATAGCCTCAACCACTCCCAATGTGCTTCTTTGTGTCTGATATTATTTATTTATTTATTTATTTATTTATTTATTCATTTTTACATTTATTTGACACAGAATGAGTTCGCAAACAGGCAGAGAGGCAGGCAGAGAGAGAGGAGGAAGCAGGCTCCCTGCTGAGCAGAGAGCCCCGTGCCTGCTGGACTCTATCCCAGGACCCTGAGATCATGACCTGAGCTGAAGGCAGAGGCTTTAACCCACTGAGCCACCCAGGCACCCTGATATTGTTATTTAAAATCTAATCAGGGGCGCCTGGGTGGCTCATTTGGTTAGAAACTGCCTTCAGGTCAGGTCATGATCCCATGGACCCGGGATGGAGTCTCACGTAGGACTTCCTGCTCGGAGGGAAGCCTGCTTCTCCCTCTCTCACTCCCTCTGCTTGTGTTCCCTCTCTGGCTGTGTTTCTCTCTGTCAAATAAATAAAATCTTTAAAAAATAAATTATTTTAAAAAATCTAATCATTCTTTTTTTAATTTTTTCAGTAAAATGTTATCGGGAGTTTGGCTGATGTTTCCTTGTACTTTATGGATTTTTATACTCCCTAAGCCATGTTTTTTTTCTTTTCAGAATAGCACTGCCGGAGGCATCTGAAGCCCATTTATTCATCACTGATGATGCTAATTGCATTCATCTGGTCAAGATGTTAGATTTATCCACTGTGGAGTTTTGAATTTTTTTCCATATAGCTAACAGTTATATCTGAGGAAAGATGCTGTAAAGTTATCCACATATCCACATCAAAATTTTCCTTTGAATTTAACATTCATTAATGGGTTTGCTGGAGCCAACCTTCAAAATGATGTCACCAAGTAATGTTCTTCTAGTTCAAGTATTTCCCATGAATTTACTTGTTGACAGTCCCATTCTACTAAAAATAAAAGTTGTCCTTAAATCTCTTTGTAATTAATTTTATTTAAAAATTTATTATAGCTTAGGGACCCTCGTGCCTCAGTCAGGTAAGCATCTGACTTATAGTCTCAGCTCTGGTCTTAATCTCAGGTTTGTGAGTTCAGGCCCTGCATTGAACTTCAAAAAAAATATAACTTTAGACTCATGAATTCAAAATTTTAAATGGTTTATAGTCTATGTTATAGTTATTATTTCTATTATTTAAACTGACCCAGATTTGGCTGGGTCCTCTGCCCTTTTGCCATACCTCCTTCCTTTCGGGGGCGACATCAAATTATTTTTTTGGCATAACAGAATAACCCAGTTTTGTCTTGTCTCTGCTCAAGCCCATTAAACAGGCATTTTTTTTTTCCATGGAGTCCTGGTCAAAGCATTTTATTTAATTTTAGAAACCTTAATAAATAGTTTAGTTATTTATAATTAAATAAAAGACCCAGCTACTACATCTGAAGAAGAGGATAATCAAGTATGCTACTTATATTTCATATCATCACCATTCATAAAAACAATTGGGATAAATTTAAAAGGCCCACAGAAGTTTATGACAGAAGATAACATCCAGTACTAAATCTTAGACTGGTAACAATTTTGAAAATATAGTTTTTTAGGAAATATGGCAAATCGCATCAATTGCAAAGAGACCAGCCCAGCTAAACCTACAAAATTATTTCAGATATCAGTTACTGTCAGCTGTAGTTTGCGTCTCTTTGCATTAAAATATGCTATCAAATTGTATAAATACTCTTTTTCATTATCACATTTTCTGCAGTGATTTTAAAAGGAGTTGAATTTTGTCATTGGGCCATATTAGCAATTGTAAAATAAATCAGAGGTAATACAGGGACTTTAGGTCAGACCCTTGAGACAGTCATCCTTATAAGAACAAACTCTCAGATAAGAGAATCAGTTTATTCCTCTGGAAACACTGCAAACACTATTTTGTTTGTTTGTTTGATGTTTTTAGTAAGTAGACATTGACATACTCTCTGGCTGTTATGAGGGAAAGAGTATGAGCACCCAGAAGTAAAAATACTTCGGAAATCTCCAACAAGCCTACAGAGTATTGGTGTAACTAGTTCCAACACAGTCACAACCTATCATTTTTCCCATGGATGTGTAACAGATTGTGGAGTACAACCAGCTGCCCATTCTGGCTAAAACATCTCTCTTCAGGAGTTGCTAAGGAATGTGATACTTCTGGTCAAATTAGGAAGAGAATAGGCTGAAACTAAATTCATGTGTTGTTACTGAAGTAGAAACATTTTGTCCCTTGTAACTAAATACATTTGCGTTTTACAATATTTGCAGGTTAATTAGCTTACATTTTAAAATATCTTATTACAAAAGGATAAAATGAAGAAATACCTAGAAAATTTAGTATGACACTGGAAGTAAAGACTATTCTAAAGATGTCAGTTACTTTCTAAATTATAGTTGTAATTTTCCCACATATCATATATACTGACATTTAGATATGTATATTTTTAAAATATATATTAAACCTGACAAATTATAAGTTTCTAAATCTAAGAAGAATGAGTAATGATAGCAAGTAAAAATATGAAAACTAGAAGTAATGAAGACATTTTTGCACTCCATAGTTCTATAAGCAGCAGTCAGTAGGAGTCCTAGAAATGTACCTGCTTTAGGAAGAACTTCCACCTGCTTGCTGACCCCGCCCCCCGCCCCGCCTCAGTGCACACAGCTGCTCCGCCATCTTCCAGAGGACTACAGAACTGAGCTCATCATTTTCTGCTCTCGTCCATTACCCTAGGAAGCCCAGGGTCCCCACTCATCCCTTCATTCACAGACCCTATGCTCCACATGTCTCCATATTGCCCCCCTTCGCCCTTTCTGCGCTCCTGAAACCTTTTCAGAAACTCAATGCCCCACAGCCACTTCTGTGAACTTGCAGTTCTTGGTGTAACTTGGAGGGACTTACACCAACCGATGCTGGTTTTTTTCCTCCACCCAACCTTCTTAAGTGGGCATGAGGAGTACAAGCGTTCTCTTTCTTGTGCTTGCTCCCTCTGAGTAAAAACAAGGAATTTCAACTATAGTACATAACACCATAACACTGGTCAGTCCCAAGCTCCCTCTTTGTGGAAGTATTGTGCGGTATCTGTGTGTATGAGCATGCGAGTGTGTGCATGTGTTCTGTATCTACTTATAAGCCTTCCAATGTATTCTCATGTCCTTCCCCTCTTCTCCACTGATGAGTATGTCCTCCACCCTGCTCAGACATACCATGTCTGTGGTCATGCTCCATATTCTCACTATAATAGGGACCCCAGCTTAACCGGTTGCAAGCATTTAACCCTCTATTCATCTTCTGCTAAACTTCCAGTAAACTTTCTCTGGTAGCTCACCTTCAAAAATTCAAGTCCATCAGAACTTCTGTTTTGTTGTTCATATTCTCACTCCAGCAATCCTAAATCCCCTTCATATTCTAAGTTCCCTAAATATCCAGGCTTAAAACCAACGGTGCATCATTATAACCACTCCCTTGCAAACAAGATCAATTGGTTTATTCCTTTATTCCTCTACTATGTTCTCCTGAAGAAGCCACAGATCTTTTTTAAGTGTAACCCTTTGCTTTTTATTGCCTGTGGCCTCACCAATGGACTCGATAAACTTGGTTGCAAAAAAGGGGGGGGGGGAACCATGGTGGCTCCTCTCTGTTTTAATTCATGGTGGATAACTTCACATAGGTACTTGACGTTCTCTGGCAATCACACGGTCTTTCCACAGCGCTTCCATTCTCTCCAGCTACTAGATGGAGCTTTAACAATGCTAGCTAGACTTCTCTACTCCTAGCTTCAGATGGCAGTCGTGTTTCCTGCTTCACCCAAAATGCGAAGGCAGTTAAAGAATACTTTGAGAAGCAATTAATCGTCTGATTCTGAGCCTACTTTTTCCATGTTCTCTCCTGGATAAATTTTTCTTTCATCCAGCTAAGATCTACATTCCTCCTCCTCCTTCTTTTTAAATGTTTATTTATTTTTTTTAGGGGGAGGAGGGGCAGAGGGAGAGAGAAAATCTCCAGCAGACACCCCACTGAGCATGGAGCCCAATGCCGGGCTTGATCTCACAACTCTGAGATCATGACCTGAGAGGAAATCAAGAGTCAGGAGCTTAACCAACTGAGCCAGCCAGGTTCCCCAGATGCACATTGATTCTTATGCATAGATCCACCCTCTCTTATTCTAAAAAATCTCCTTTTTCTCTGGCTTTATCAATTTATCTCTCGCTGAATTATTCAAAGCAGCATACAAAATGTTGTTGTACTTCTATCTTTTTTGAATGCATATATTTAAGAAGTGCATGATAATTTTTTTAAAAGTTTTATTTATTTATTTGCCAGAGTGAGAGAAAGCACGCACAAGTAGGGGGAGCAGCAGGCAGAGGGAGAAGCAGACTCCTGGCTGAGAAGGGAGCCAGATGTGGGGCTCCATTCCAGGACCCTGGGATCATGAACTGAGCCGAAGGGAGACGCTTAACTGATTGAGCCACCCTGGTGTCCTCATGAAGATTTGATATACATATATACAGTAAAATGATTATTACAATCAAGCCAGTTAACATATCCACCCCCTCACATAGTTATTATTTTGGAGAGTGGTGTGGGAAATCTAATCTCTTAGCAAATTACCAATAGTCAATATATATCATTAAATATAGTCACTCTCTGTACATTAGATCTTCATAACTCAACTCCTATTTCCTTCATGTCCCACATATAGTTTATTTGACTATGCCCTCACAGTGTATCCAGGATGTGAACATACCTCTTTCAACACTGCCTATACCCTCTCCAAGTCACCACTAGCTATTGCCTGGAATACTGTAAAACTTTCCTAAAGAGTATTCCAGCTTTTAATACCTTCTGAATTTCTGCAAGATGACATTAAAAGTGATCATTTCAAAACATACACCAAATCATGTCTTGTGTTCGTTCAAAACTCCTAAATTCACTCAGAAAAGATTAAAGTCGAAGTTACTGATATAACTACATGATCTCCCATGTCTGTGTTTATTATGATGTTTTCCCTCTTTTATTTACTCTGGCAAAGTAATCTTCTCCTTACTACTATACTGTTTATTCCACACACAAGAAATTTCTTGAACCCAATGTCTTGGCAAGCTTCCTTCTGCCTGGGAAGTTCTCTAGCATCATTCAGCTCCATAGCCCTGTCACGATCTCAGGAAAGACTGCCTAAAATTTCAACACTGCCCAGCTTGCTAATTTCCTACTCTAATTTTGTTATGAGCTCTTCACACTGATATATCATAAATGTCCTTTCATTTATTGCTGCTAATGGGCATTTCCTTTAGAATATAAGCTCAACAAGGGCAGAAAAAGTTGATTATTTTTTTCACTTCTGTATCCCAGCTCTACACATTTGTTTGTTTATTCAATTGATTAAAATTAAATTGACAACACTCACTTTATTGTTCTCCCATGTTAACACTTTGAGCAAAAAAGTCTGATTTGAATTTGCTGTTCCATTTATCCCCTACCCAAAAATGAATGCCTCCACCTCAGATTCCATGCCTCTCAGTTTGAGGAGTAATGTGGCCATAGTGAGGCTAAGCACTTACTTGAAACATTGCCTATGTGGTTTCCTCAGTCCAGGTCACACATAGGAGCAAATGAACTGTCAGTATAGTTTCTAAACCACATTCGATTATATTTGTGCTTGATATCATGTGGAGAAGACTATCATGAAGAATATTAAATTATTTTGTAGTTTTTCACTTTTTCGCAACCTTTGATTCTATGAATGAAAATTGCATACAGGCTAAGCTCAACTAGCTAAATATAGACCCCCACAAACTTTATCATGAACCCTGAAATGCTACTGTAAAATTCTCAAGTCCAGGGTGTGGCTTGCCTGGGTGGCTCAGTTGGTTAAACATCTACTTTCATCTCAGGTCATGATCCCAGGGTGCTGGGATCGAGCCTCATGTTGGGCTCCCCACTCGGTGGGGAGCCTGCTACTCCTACTCCCTCGGCCCTTTCCCCCTGCTGGTGCTTGTGCTATCTCTCTTTGTCAAATAAATAAATAAAATCTTAAATCATCATCATCATCATCATCATCATCATCATCATCATCATCATCATCTAAAGGGAAAATACTGCGCAATACCTTTTAGAACCTCTAGAGGTCAGTGGTCTGTCCTGACTGACCTTCCTCTGCCCCATGTTGTATAATGCTTTTGAACTTTGTACCTGCATTGCACTCTCTCTTTCTAGCTCCCTCATAAAGACACACACACAAACATTATTATTTTATCGTCCCCACAAGTGACAGACATGTAAGTTTCAACTATGGACTAAGAGGAACTGCCTACCAGTCTGAGTAACCATGAGCAATCATGAGAAGTAATTAAAAACTGACCATTCTGAAGATTGAAAGTATTTTTAGATCCTGGTAACTCAAAAACACTAATATTACAATATTACACTGTAACCTTTCTTTTTCTTTTCTTTTCTTTCCTTTTTTTGGGGGGGTAAAGCTTTTGGGGGGTGGGGGATCAGGCAGGAAGTTGCACTGTCTGAAGCTAAGTAATCTCTGGTTTGTTTTGCAAGAGATCTTACCATTTACTTTAGACTTTAGATGTGACAGATATCAACTCTCTCGGGATTAGGTTAATATAAATTTACTGAACCAATGCAAAATTACCAAATTCTGGTTTATACATATGCAATAATGAACAATGAATATGCAATAAAATACATATTCACCAATTTCAGGTTTGTAAAGTACTTTCACAAGCATTAGATCATTTTTTCTCATAACGAACCTTAGAATCTGCAGGGCTGAAATTATTGCTCTCCTAAAGGTTAGAGATGAAAGAAGGTGGCAGGGAGAACTTTGGCCCATATTATACAGTCACTCAGTGGCAATCCTTGCTCATTTAAAACCTGCTAACTTTTGTGGATGGATTCAAAAATTACTTCTAGAAGATATAGGCAACATATTTTATTTGCATTGTAATACTAGAAAATAAATCAAAAGACACATGATTTATGCAAAATATTGCCAAAATGACCTGGCAGAAAAGCTTTCTTGTAGATAGATTCTTCCTATTGCCCATTTCTCTTACATAATTCTGTGTCACCTCCCACTTTGATAGCAACTGTTTCAGAGGAAAACTGTAGAAAGTAACATTTCCTTTAGGAAGTTTATGAACTAAGTCATCTTAAAGTGATTTAGGAAGTCTGTTTTGAACCAACATGTTGAATTCCTCTGAATCTTTTATTGAGACATCATAGTGTAAAAACTTTTGTCCATTTGCAATCTGTGTTGGTTTATTAATTATCGTGGATTTCTTTTAAAGTGTCTCACTAACACTTAGGGGGCTTTAATTCTCAACTCATTTACAAGACGCTTACATTAATTACCCTGTTGGGGAGTTTATATATGCTTCATGACTCTAGTCTTCCTAGTTTAAAACATCTTGATTTAATCCCACCTCCTTATTAGGTATAAGCATGTGAATTTCTTTTTTTTTTTTTTTTTAAGATTTTATTTATTTATTTGACAGAGAGAAACACAGGGGATTGAGCCCCGTGTTAGGCTCCATGCTCAGCAGAGTCTTCTCCCGCTATGCCCCTCTCCCCACTGGCATGCTCTCTCTCTCTCTGTCCCAAATAAATAAATAAACCTTAAAAAAAAGATAGAAATAAATGCATGCTATTTTGAATCAGAAAATTGTCCATTCTAAAATTATACAAACATTAAAACTCCTTTTGAAACCTTAAAACAGGTTACTGTTTTAAGATTTTTTAAGTCTGTTTTTCTCAGAATTTCCAAATACAGGTAGTTTTCTTTCTTTCTTTTTTTTTTTAAAGTTATTTTTTAAGTAAGGCTCACAATTTGCAATAATATGACCATGTTTCCTTTCTGCTTTCCCTGGTACGAACACCCTAAATTCACACTGGCATACTTCTATTTCAGCTTACTTTTCATACAGGAAATTATTTCCACAAAAAGAAAAAAAAGAAAAGAAAAACTGTACCTCTTTTCTTTGAAAGCCAGTATAAATTAATTCACTTATAAACAATTTGGAAATTATATTTGCAAAGCAAACTGTTGGACACATCACATGATTGTGTAAAAACAAACATGTATGTTTAATGTTAATGGTATGTATGATTCTATAGTAGCAAAATAAAATATTCAACATTAAAAGTTTACAACTATATGTTCTTTTTTTAATTAATTATTTATTTATTTATTTGTCAGAGAGAAAGCACAAGCAGGGGGAACTGTAGGCAGAGCAGGCAGAGGGAGAAGCAGGCTCCCTGTTGAGTAAGGGGCCCAATCTAGAACTTGATCACAGGACCCTGGGATCATCACCTGAGCCAAAGGCAGCTGCTTAATGGACTAAGCCACCCAGGTGTCCCTACAGCTATATTTTCAAAGACAAATTATTCCCTTTTCAGCAAGTTCCATGATAATTATTTTTGTAAACATACCATGATGAGCTATTTTAGGATATTTTCCATAGCGCGTTCAAAGGTTAATTTTTGGCCACTGGTATGACTAGGATACTGACCAGTGATTCCCAGCTGTGGGTGTGTATTTGCATCATGTAGGGACCTTTTCCAAACTCAGATTCAGATTCCAGATGGGGTCCATGACTCTGCGTTTCCAGCGGTCTTCCACCCCAGGAGGTACTGACAATGCAAGTCTCTGGGCCACAGTTGGAGGAACATGGTACTCTGCAAACTGTGGGGTTTGGCCTTCTTTGGGTTTTACAAAATATATTGTTCTTCTGTCATCGCTTTCATTCAGATAATCAGAAAATTTAGTAGTTTAGAGAAACCCATTGGTATTAAACTATTTACCCTTTCTTTTCTATCCATGTATTTTTCAGCTTGTCTTATTTTTTACATGAATTTGTTTATCACAAGTAGTTGAGTTTATTTCAAAAATTCTATTAACCCTAGACTTACATCTAATTTTACAGCCCATAAAATAAAAATCAACTTTTGAAATATTAAGGATCATTAGAACTGTATAAATGTTTGCAGGCTAATAACATGAAGCACATTAAATCACAAGTTACTAACGGTCTATAAACTTGAATGAGATTTACTGCATTCCATGCCAAATTAAGAGGTGTACATAGCTATGTAATTTTAAGTAATATTTCATTATATTAAACAGTGTTTTGAAATACTTTCTTTTCATTACCCTATTCAACAAAGAGGAGAATATAAATTGTCATTAAAGTCTACCCTAAAAGTGACCTGTTTATCTTATTAATGGAGAAACCAAGGAGTTTATCATTTAGCAAATGTCTTCCTACATCATGTAGCAAGCACTGCACGATATTAATGTGCAGATCTAACTGCTGCTATTTGATTATGATGTCACCGCTATTATTACAAGTTGAGATGAAGTAGACCAATCACAACTATATAAATACCAAACACTGCAATAGCTTCTTTTAATTTAGTAATTTATAATAAATGAACTAATCAACTGTTTCATAAAAAGTAGGCAATTAATGCTTTCCTTTATCTTTTTATGATAGAAAATATGAATTCAATAATTTATATATTCATATATTAAAAGGTTGACTTATTAGCTATTCATTAAATTAACATAGTTGATTATAAACACTGAAAGAGAATATTGAAAGCTATTGTGCTATTTCTAACATAAAATCCCCTATTCATATTATGTAATTCTCTATTAGTTAATTATCCTCTATGAAGCACATTTTATTTCATTAAAATAAAGCACAAGCTGATGCTTGACCTTTCATGGAAACTATTAAAACATCCTAACAATGCTTCCTATACTGACTCTTCGATGATTCTTGAAAAAGAGTTTTCCTTCTTTTCATTTAAAATTTATTTGTCTCCTTAGTCATATCCTGTAAACTTTCTTGTAGTGAAATCCACAAAATGTCATCTGGATTTGCTTGTTAAACATTCTTGGATTCATTTAATATTTCTAAAAATATCTCTCTCCTATATTCCAAATGTCCTAATGTAATTTGTATGTTTACTGTAAATCAAGACACTATACTCGATTATAGTGGATTATTCACAAGTCAACGATGGCATGATTTGTGATTTCCAATTAAAAACAGCAGACAATATATGTGAAATTACCATTTAATTTATTAAATGAATAAATCTATCAACATACAATTTCACTACTACATGATAATGAAACTTCTCACTATGAATGATGCAGCAAAATGTATCCTCAAATGTAAATCAGAAAAGAATCAATTATTTATTTATTAAGTACTTAGATTAGAAGAATCCTTTAACTTCAATCAGCTGATTTATAGGAATAAAAGTCATTCTTTTTTTGAAATAGCAAAAGTGGAGACAAAAATTCAAGTACATAAAAGGAAAAAAATGCTTCATATGATGGTAATGATATGGATGATCACAGAATCAGATTCTTAGATTATATACTCATTATCCTTTGATGGACTGAAATTTGTTTTAGGCTTGGAAATACAGCATAAAATATTGCAATTGGAATAGTATAACTATAGGGATAAATTTCAGAATAACAACAAAAATTATTTGAAGCAATTCTAGAATATAAAACATACAATGTAAAAAAATCAGTATATTTTAGTCTATGTAAGGTATATCAAAATAATTTTTGACAAATTTAATATTTCATTTTCTCTCAAAATTTCTGCAAGCAAGTCTTTTAACATCCTTTCTGCCATATTAGGCAGTTAAAAACCATTCTTTACTCATCTGCCTGAAAGAACTTCAGGAATTATGTCAAGCAAGCTTTTGGTTAAATATTAAATGTAAATGATTTTGTTTGTTTTAAGAGCAACATCGATAAGTGCTTTGTGGATTCTCATGATTACTTGCTACTAAAAAGATGTTTAAATATTGTTACTAAGAGTTAAATGAAAACTGTATCTCTGTCTTATGTCACCGCCGGAGGAGCCAGCCTCGGCGAAGTTGTGTGGGTCCCCAAACACGGGATGTCTGGTGGGCGAAATAATAATGAGTCGGATACGGGAATCTAATGCAAGGTGGCAGACCCGAGGTCAGTCAGGAGAGACCTATGAAGCAGGCTCAGCCGCACGCTCTGGCTTTTTAGCATTGGCTCTCTAGCTCTAGCTCTCTAGCTCTGGCTTTGGCCTTCTTGCTCTACTTCTCTCTCTTCTTCTGTCTCTCTACTCTCTGTCTGCTTCTCTTTCTGCTGCTTTCTTTGCTTCTCTGTTTCTGTCTCTCTTTGCAGGCTCTCTCTTGCTGTTTTCCAGCTCTCTCGCGGCCTCTCCTCTAAGGCTCTCTCGCTGAGTCCTCCCAGGCTCTCTGCTTTTGTCTCTCAGTCTCCCTGCAGGCTCTCTTCTGCCTCTGCCTTCATTCTCTCTTGACTGACAGGGGCCCCAGTCTTTTATTATTTAAAAGTGACAAAGTTGGGTGGTGCAGTTAAATCTTTAACTGCTTTTGCACCCGCCCAAGAGACAGGATTAGTATTGTTACTGCAGGGTACAGAGTGATTGCTTAAACTCACAGAAGTTGAAACCATTGAGGCACAGGGATCAAGAAATACAGATAAGAGATACACAGATACACAGATAAGAGATACACAGATAAGAGATATAGAGATTACTGGGAGGAGGATTGACTGGAACTATATGTCTTGAATAAGCACACAAAGGACATATTTCCCTGACCCACAGGGTATGTGGCTTTCCGGATTCTAGGTGGGGAAAGCCCAGAGAGGCTTTCATTCACATTCACAGGTACCTCCACCAAAGTTTTCCGGTGGCTTGGGCATGGTGGGAGGGGCGGATCAAGCACCATCCCCGACAGTCTTACCATTACTATAGTACTTCAAAAACATATCCTAACTCAAGCCTTCTAAACCTCATCTTCCTCATTATTTCTCCATATTCAAGGAGGTTCTTGCTCTTAAAGATGATTCTGGATAAGTATTCTGTCTTCATCTTGATTGTTGGTGTCACTTTTATCTCATCTATCATGAAAGTTTCTTATCATCTTTCTTTCTTCTATGAAACTGAGTGTAGAACTTACATATCCTTTCTTTTCATGGTCTCCCACAAGAGATTAACAACAATGAACAAACAATAGTGTCAGCAAAAGCTGAGTGTTAGATCTCACTGCTCCTTCAAACCCTGTAGGCAGTCCAAAGTGTAATTATTTTCTTGGAGCAACAGCAAAAATATTCCTGCCAATTAATTTGGCACAGAAATTCAGTTCCTTCCATTATTTACCTCCAGATTCAAGTTCAGGATTACCTCTTCCTGTGACTTATGACCAGCTCTTTCAAAAGAAAGGCCACCTATGGGCCCCAGACTCCCTTCTGCACGATTGCTAATAGTTCTCCTTTTTTTCTCAATGGTGTTCTTGGGAAACCAAGAATCAACACTGTGGGGATCACATTAAGATGTAACTTCAAAGAGGGAATGTAGGTCTTGCTCTGGGTGTCAATTGCCTCTTATTTGTTCCTGGACTCACTCTACAACCTTCTGTTTTCTGAGTGACAGCGGGTACCTGTGGTCATCATGGAGAATGGTTCTTGTCTATAGAGGGTCACATGGAGGAGTAAGGAATGTGTTGTCTCCCTTTCAGCAGCACCTTGCATTGTATACATTACACACTTTTATAAGCACATTTAAGTATCTGTGTGTGTATTTATATAGTTACAGTGATAGTTACAATTACATAATTTTTGTGGTGTTGATAGTGAGGGAGGTGTCATTGGAGAAAGAAGACTTGAGAGTCAGCTGTAATAATTTACACGCTTATAAAGTTTTGTTAAAGCTATTACCCACTATAATCCACTTTGGATTGGTAGTTTGATCCAAGTTACTGTTGGTTCGTAAGTGGCTTTTAAACTATTTTCTTTTTCTGCCTTTCAAATGGCCTATGATTAATGGAGGTTAGCCTCGGGTCTTAATAGGCATAGCTATTTGAATAGGGATTTATTACTGATCATAATCTTTAAAGTGACGATAAGAGGGAGATGATTGTGACTAAAGTATAAATGAGCTTCTCAATTAGCCTATTGATTAGAAGTAATAAGTACATAAATGAACAATTTAATTTCTATGTTAAATGCTACCACATGTTGATTTTAACCTGGGTAATTTTGTCCTAGTATTATTTTAAAATTTGACATAAAATAAAAGTCAACATTTTACAGTATATAGTTAAATGAGCTTTGCCAGTATAAGGCAGAATATTTCCGTAATGTATTAAGTCTCCATGCACCTTGGAGGTCAGTCACCTCTTCCCCCTGGCACCATCTGTGTTGCTTTCTGTCACTGTCATTTTACATTTTCTAGAATTTTACTTTTTTCTAGAGTTTATTTTTTTGTGAATCTATCAACTCACCGATGCTATTAGTGGCCTTTTAAATCTCATTTTATTTTTGACTACCATAAATAAAGCTGCAAAAATATTTCAACAAATGACTTTGTGTGAACATATATATTTTTTATTATTCTCGAGTAATTATGTTTTCTAGGAGTGAAATTGCTGGATCTGTGGAAACTATTTTTATAAAAATTGATGCCAAGGTTCTTAAAATAATTATACTATTTTGCCTTCCCATAAGTAATATTTGAGAATTTTTGTCAAATAATAACCATACAAACACTTGATTTTTCCAGTTCAATGTTCTTGAGTATATGAATATTCATGTCATACTGTGATTTAATGTACATTTGCCTTGTGATGAAAGAAGCAAGATATATTTTCATGGGCTTATTGCATTCACACATGTTTTTGCTGAGGTATTTCTTAAAATGTTTCACCCTTTTTCTGAAAACTGGGAATCAGTCTTGGTTAAGTCAGGGAAATTCCTTTCTAGTGAGATAGGATTCAACATCATAACTACATCCTAAATGATTATTTTAAGTTCTACTAAATTGCAAAATGTGCATGTTAATAGATTTTGAAATTATGCTTGTTTTAAAACACCAGCAATGGATTGCCTGAGCTCTCCAGTGGTCAGTGATCACTTAGTGCCCACTGAGTCTGCAATGAGCCAGAAGACCATAAAAGTAAGAGGAGAGGATTAGAGGGGTAATATTGTCTGGTTAGCTTCCCCTCCACAATCCATCTTTCTAATGCCATTTGCTCTATAGTATTTACCCCTTTTCCAGATTTTAATATATAAAATGTGATTTAACATTGTCTTAACAATGAAGTGAGTTCAGAGATTTTCCTTTTTTTCTGAGACTATCCAATGATGCATTCATTCTCTGCACATACCCCTTTTCCCAAAGTCATTACTACAATAGCCTTGGATATTCCTCTACTTCAACACCTTGTCTACAGTGGAAGTTGGGTTTCATCTTACATTAGGAAAGGCTCTGCTTACTTTCGACCATGTCTTTTCTACAGACATTAGTGCTTAATACGTCCCAGTTCCTTGAAGTTGTTGGAAATGAATGATAAAAATCCCTTTACCCTTACAGCAAAGAGGTTCCCCTCACAAAGGGTATACCACCAGGGGCGCAAATCTTGAGGGTTGTTTTAGAATTCTACCCACCATGGGGGCCCCTGGGTGGCTCAGTCAGTTGAACTGTCTAACTCCCAATCTCAGCTCAGATCATTATGTCAGGGTTGGGAGTCCTGCATTTGGCTCCACACTCAGCACAGAGTCTGCTTGGGATTCTCTCTCTCCCTCTGCTCCTCCCTCTGCTCACACTCTTGCTCTCTCTCTAAATAAGTAAATAAAGTCTTAAAAAAAAAATTCTATCTACCAGAACTCCCTGAAATAAGATATCTGGTATTTTAAATATGAAGGTAAATATACCCCTTTGGCTATCAAGCAGGCCTGTAAATAATGACAATGAGGACGTCAGTGAGAATAGGCCAGGTTATGCCACATTAAGAAATGAAAAAAAAAATCTGAAATTCTAGTGGATGAATAAAACAAAGATTAATCTATCCACTGTATGTGTCCAGAAGGGGCCCGCCTCTCGTACTAATTCATGGACCCAGAATGACAGAGATTGTACCATTCTGTAGCTACATTATGTACCTCCTTTTCTTGTAGCCCTGATAACTCTTATTGATTTTACCTCTTAGATACGTCCATTTCATGTTCTTCTCCATCCCGTAGAATCACCCTCAGATTATTTTTTTCTTCTTTACTCTTGATTTATAGTCTATTCCTCAATTTAGCAGATAGCATGACCCTTTCAAAAAAATATGTCATATCATGTCAGTCTTCTATTCAGAACTGTGTAAATGCCTCTCATTTCACTAGGGGAAGGTCAGCTTTCTGGAGCTGCCACTTTCTGTAACAGCAGTGTGAGAAGGGAAAGAATTCTCAAAACAGCCTTCGTATCCCCAAGGTCTATTAGAATGAGAGTAGATAAAAGTATTCTCATATATTCAAAAAATGGTCTATTATTTTAATAAGAAAATGAACTGCCGAAACACAGGAGCACCAATTATAGAAACATGGATACAAAACATATTCCAAGGAACGTACTTTCTGAGAAATAGTGCCATATTCGGCAGTTATTGTGTACCATATAAAAATATTGAAATGCATGCTAGAGACATAAAGAAACATACTTACCTGTCACCTCTTTCCTTCTGTACTTTGGCTAAAGCCAAATATTTCATCCAAAAATACATGTTAAGGTGAGATCTCCAATGAATAGACACTAACAAATACATCGCAGGCTTCAAAATCCTGTTCGTTTTTTTTTTTAAATGTAGTGTTTTGGGGGGCCTGTTGGGGGCGCAGTTATCTGGACAGCTAGCTCTTGGTTAGCTTGTTAGATCTAGCACCTGATTCTGAATTTAGTCCTGTGGGCTTGGGATTCCCTCTCTCTCTCCTTCTGCCCCCACTCCACTTGTGCATGTTCTCACTCTCTGTCTCTCCAATGGATAAATAAATCTTTTTTAAAAGTGTAGTGTTTGAGGGGCGCCTGGGTGGCTCAGTTGGTTAAGCGACTGCCTTCGGCTCAGGTCATGATCCCGGAGACCTGGGATCGAGTCCCACATTGGGCTCCCTGCTCGGCGGGAGGCCTGCTTCTCCCTCTCTCACTCCCCCTGCTTGTGTCTCCTCTCTCGCTGTGTTTCTCTCTGTCAAATAAATAAAATCTTTAAAAAAAATAAAATAAAATAAAAAGTGTAGTGTTTGAGTAAAACTTCTAAAATTATCTGAATGAGAAGCCTAGTCTTTTTTTTAATTACTTTCTTTTTTCCACAGTTACTGATTCTTGAAGTGCGTGTTATTCCATGGGGTGAAAAGGGTTACAGTTAATTTAAAAATTGAGTGAAAATCCACATTTTCATTTAAGAAAACTGAAAAACACATTGCCACCTACTCTATTTCTCTCTTTGTTGGCAGTTAGTTATGCTTTATTGTTATCATATAATGTTGTTTTGGGGCAGTAAAGAGGATTTAAAAGGACATTGTTCTCAAGAACGATATTTGTCTTTCTTGTGCATGTATATTAACCAGAACTATAGTCAACTCAACTTTTTCTTTTTTTCAAATTAACATTTACCCACGAACAGCTTTGCATCAATTCCAAAATGAATGGAAAAAAAAGATGAAAAATTAGATGAGACATAGTAAAGTAAAACAAAAAAAAACCACCAAGATTAAGATAGACACACAGAAGAAAAACAATGGAAATGACAGAAGGCTAAGGAAGAAAAACCAAGAGATGATGTTATATAATGCAATAAAAAACCTAGCTAATAAATGTAAAGGTGATGGCTCAAATCTATCAGGGTTTTGGCAAGAGTACATCGTAGTCATTTAAGACATAGAAGGGACAAGATTATAGTGTTCCTAAAATCCTGCCATGTTTTTCATTTAGCCCGTTTCCCAGGAAAGCATGTGCTATTGAAACTGTTCCAAAATTAGTCTTAAATTAATAGTTGCTCCCTTGTAATAAGAACACATACAATGATACTTAAGTCTATACTAAGAAATCATACATTCCCATATAAATTGCTGAGACTTTAAAATGCATTCCAACAGTTTTCTATCATTTATATATCAGTGAAAGAGAATTCTAAATGAAATAGACTTTAAAAAGATGTGAGTATGGTTACTACTTAATTAAAGATGCATAAGAATTACTTATTTTTAAAAATGTTTAAATAAAAAATTGTTTATACTTAGAAGCATTCAGAATGTCAACCAAAGAGCTGCAACTTTTCTTTTTTTCTCAATTACTAAGTGGTACTCCGTTATTTTGTATAAGCTGCATCAAAGACAACTGAAAATGAAAAAAACACTGTAATATAGCTAATTTGTGCTGGGCACCAACCAGAACCTGGTTTAAATTTCCACACCAGTATACAACCCCCATACTGTCCCAGGCAAAGCTAGTGACTACTGAAAATACCACCAGAACAGGGCTCTCTAAAGACACATTCCATAATGTGTTAACTATACAAAAAAAAAGGCACAACATACTTTAAAAACAAATCTTATACACTCTTCCATTTCATTTAATTTTTTCTTTAAAAGGAATGAGCTGTGCACAGTGGGGGTTAAATGTTTTATAGATAAGAAAAAAAAAACTGTGCTAGAACCAACTTATTCATCATCCTATTCATCTTCCTCCTCATCTTCTTCCTTTTCCATCTTTTCTTGCTTTTTCAGCCTTGACAACTCCCTTTCTTGCGCATGAGGCTTTCTTTTAGCTTTCTTTGCCTTATTTTTCCTTCAACTGAGCAGCCTTCTTCTCTTGAGGCTGCTTGCCCTCTGCACCACTGTGTTCCACATCTCTCCCAGTTTTTTTGCAGCATCATCAATGTTTGTTCTCCTTTGATTCGGGAGTGATACTCAGGGATATTCTCCATTGATTTGGAGATGTTCCCCTTTGAATTGGAGGCAATACTCAAACCAAAAAAGAAAAAGGCCAACTAAGGCCACTATAGTGCACTGGGATTCTTGAACCTCTTTTCTGTTTCCCCTCTACAGGGAATATATTTTCACTTGTCTTTCATAATGGGTCATGTCCACCTTTGCCATGTCTTTAAATTTTCCTTTCTTTTTAGCAGACCTGGTCTTCCACCTCACTGAGAGCTGAGAAAATTCAGAGAAGTTGACTGACATAACTGGATGCTCCTTCTTGTACTGCTCTTGGCACATATGCCCCTCTTGGCACATAGAGTGCATATGGTGACATTTTTCCTCTTGGCTTCTTAGGATCTCCCTTACCCATGTTTCATTGTTTTCCCCAGTGAGGCACACTCATCCAGTGTCATTCTGTACTCACTTGCCCTGGAGCTGTCTCTGTGAACTCAAGTTACTCCGATGGCTCAGAATCATTTAAAATAAATACCTCTCGGCGGCACCTGGGTGGCTCAGTTGGTTAAGCAACTGCCTTCGGCTCAGGTCATGATCCCGGAGACCCGGGATCGAGCTTCCTGCTCGGCGGGAAGCTTCTCCCTCTCTCACTCCCCTTGCTTGTGTTCCCTCTCTGGCTGTGTTTCTCTCTGTCAAATAAATAAAATCTTTAAATAAATAAATAAATAAATAAATAAATAAATAAATAAATAAATGCCTCTCATTACTTTTTATCCATAGAACCTCAGAATTAATTCCAAGGAAGCCCATATTTATTTATAAAACAATTCCATATTCTCACAACCACATGGCTCTATTTGATCTCACTCTGCATATTGATTATACTAGCTTTTGACATAGTTAACTCAAATATCTTTTACTGAACTGGTCAAGTCAATTTTTTTTTTTCCCATATCGTTTGCATATTTCCAGCAAATATCAAATTCTAGCTCCTCAACTCATACAAAATGGTGTTTACTTGTGCTTAACTAATCCTAACAAATGTTTGCAATCCATAGCTTGACATTTCCACATCCCTAACTTTGCCATCATAGCTCAGATATATATTTGCATCACTGTTGTTTCTCCTTGTATCAACGCCATTAGTTTTTAGTTTTCTAGCAAAACTGTGCATTAACCTGGACTTTCCTAAAGTTTTTAACTATAAAACATTTTAGGGCGACTGGGTGGCTCAGTTAAGTAAGCAACTGCCTTTGGCTCAGGTCATGATCCTGGAGTCCCAGGATCGAGCCCCGCGTTGGGCTACCTGCTCAGCAGGGAGTCTGCTTCTACCTCTGAACTTCTCCCCCTTTATGCTCTCTCTCATTCTCTCCCACATACATAAATAAAATCTTCAAAAAAATCTTAGATCATTTTATGAATGTATAAAATGTTTGTCTATGAACCTTTCTTCTAGTTTTCAGATGTTAATACAGTTGTTATGGATTTTTGTGTAGAATCATTTTAGAAATAACTTTTCTTGTTTGTGGTGCTTAGGAGTAGAAGGAGTGAAATGTTGGGGAGACATATCATACATAAACATAATTAACAACTGTAACAGTTTTTTAAGTATAGCATACCATCTTAACTCCTACAATAAATGTCTGAGCATTTCAGTTGCTTATTCCTCTCCAGTGCTTGTAAGCCTGACAGTCTTGATGGGTGCTCAGTGGCCTCCTTATAGTTGTCATCTATAATTACTTGATAAGTAATGGTCTTCCATTTATTTTCATTCACATACCACTTGGATAACCTCATTTCTGAAGGGTCCATTCACATCTCTGATTATTATTTTTTTTTAAACCAAATTAGACTGTCTCCTATGTGCTGATTTTTAAATGCTGTCTTTATGTTCTGGGTACAGATCATATTTCATAGGGCCTCAGATTAACAATATAAATCTTGACAAAATTCCACTTTCTCTTTGTTATCTGTGACTACTGTGTCTTGTTTAAGAAATATTTGACCACTTCAAGGTCTTTAAAATATCCTACTATATTTGTCTCTGTAAGTCATAGAGTTTTAGTTGTGACATTTTGGTCTGTGCTCTTCCTCCAGTTGACCCCCCCCCCCATAGTATAAATAGAGGTTCCTTTTTTTCCATACAGGTGCAATTTTATTTTTCTGTATTTTGAAATGATATTCACTTTCCAATTATAATGTATGGACCCTTTTCCTGAAAATCAAGGAAGAGTATATTTTTAGGTCTATTTCTGTATGTTTTGACATATTATACTATGCTTTCTTCAACCTTACTCATCCATTTAAAAAATGCTTTTATGTATATGACATTTATGTATATGACATATGTATATGACATTTCTGAAATGCATTTCAGAATCATTTTGTCAAATTATATATGTATATATTGGCATTTTATAAGAATTGTATTGAATCTATAGTACAAATTATTAAGTGACATCCTAATGATATCAAGACTTCCAATCCATGAGCATAGTATATCTCTTCATTTTTAGGTCCTTAATTCCTTTTAACAAAGTTTCACTTGCACTTTTAAGATGCACTTATATTTATTTAGCTAATTTTTAAAACAAATTGTTAAAGATTAAATGTGAAATTGTTTGAGAGTATAGAACCTCTGCAATCTACTAACACAGAGGGAGCCTGTACACAATCACAAGCTCTTCTCCACAGTGGGGTGGGAGGGTGCATTTCCAAGAAAGATTGCAGAAAGAGCATGAGACTGCAGGGTGACAAGCCTGAGAGAGGTGATCAGCCACTGTTAAAAGAAGAGCATAGATTCCTTTCCAAAACAGTTTAGAACTTTCTTAGATATTTAAACATATACTTACCACATGACCCAGCAATTCCACTCCCAAATGTTTACCCGAGGGAAGCTCAAACATATGTTCACACACAAAAACCAGAGCTTTTTTTTTTTTAAGGTTTTTTATTTATTTGACAGAGAAAAACAGAGCCAAAGAGGGAACAGGGGGAATGAGAGAGGGAGAAGCAGGCTTCCCACCAAGCAGGGAGCCCATGCAGGGCTGAATCCCAGGACTCTGGGATCATGACCTGAGCTGAAGGCAGACAACTTAATGACTGAGGCACCCAGGCACCCAAAAACCATAGTTTTATATTTTAGCTCTCCATACATAGTCTCCAACGAATAGAAACAACCCAAATGCCCTTCTATTTGTAACATTAACTAACTGTGATCCATCTTTACAATGCAAGACTACTTACCAATGAAAAGATCAAGCTACTGAAACAACATAAACACTGCATGCAATATGCTGATTAAAAACACACCAAAATAAAATGATCACAGACCGTATGACTCATTGATAGTATTTTTTTTTAATATTTTATTTATTTGACAGAGAGAAACACAGCCAGAGAGGGAATACAAGCAGGGGGAGTGAGAGAGGGAGAAGCAGGCTTCCCGCCTAGCAGAGAGCCCGATGTGGGACTCAATCCCTGGTCTCCGGGATCAAGACCTGAGCCAAAAGCAGTCGCTTAACCAACTGAGCCACCCAGGTGCCCAATAATATGTTTTGAAAAGGCGAATCTATATGGATAGAAAGTAGATCAATGTTTTCAGGATCCAGGGACAGAGAGACCTAACCAAAAAAGGCTGTGAGGTAACTCTATCATGAACATATCCATATATTGACTGCATTGGGTATCATGATGCTGTGCGAGTTTGTTGCAACCTAGGGGCCCAGACATTCAAACAAGAATTTTAGTGTATGAAAGTTATTGAATTAATTAAGAAAAAATTAATCACAAAAAAGCAACTTTAATACCTTGGACTCCCCAGTCTCCCACTCCATTTCTCTTTTGTAGTTAGAGAAAGATAGTCATAATTTCAGACCAAGAAAACTATTTCATCACTAAATATGGTACCTTGGTTGCCTTGTTTGTTTGTTTATTCATACATATATACATGCATTATTTGATAATGGATTCTCAAAAGATAGTGTACCAAGAATGAGGCAATGCACCAAGAATGAGGCAATGCACCAGTTAAAGTTTTAACTGTTAAAGATGCCAATTTCTTCCACCAAAATCAACTGTAAAATTAGACGAAATAAATGATGTACTGGGTTTTAGCCAGTGGCTTATTTTAGCTCATGCCAGCACTACTTGGAAGAATTTCACTCAGTTCTCTGCCTCAGAACTACTTCTGACCCAGGGTGAGGAGAGAACAGAAAACTGGAATATGAACAAAGTACAAGAATCTTGCTGAGCTGAGGAGGCAGAGACCAAAGTTTGGGTCAGCTGAAGCAGTGGGAGTATGTGTGGTGGGTACTGGAAAGGAGTTAGCTGTGTAGCAAAGGAACCTGGGGGGGGGGGGGCGGATTACACAATAGTTCTTGGCTGCAGGATGGATTCTAAATGAGCTGGGCACAACCTCCTACGACTTATCAGGTAACACCTAATACAAGGATCAGAACTGAATGAGGATATTTGAAATCAGGCAGGGCTGGTGAAGCACCTTGTTAGTGGATGGTTTTCATAGTGAAGGGATATTCATTAACACATCATTAACACCTCCGGTACACCTGAGACCATAAAGACTTGCTATATTCAAATTTAAAACTGAAAAATTTCAAAAATGTTTACTTATTAATCTATTTAAAATAGCAATAGTATACACTAAAAGGAAATGTTAACAATGTAATTTTAGGAAAATAATTCTATTTTCCAAAACAAACTAAACTGCAATGAATAGTATTGTTTTACATTTTTGCAGATGACTTAAATGATTAACCTATAGAAGTCAGCTGGATTCTTATATCTACCTTCTTTTTTTTTTTTTTTAAAGATTTTATTTTTTTATTTGACAGAGAGATCACAAATAGGCAGAGAGGCAGGCAGAGAAAGAGGGGGGAGCAGGCTCCTCGCCGAGCAGAGAGCCCGATGTGGGTCTCAGTCCCAGAACCCTGAGATCATGACCTGAACCGAAGGCAGAGCCTTAACCCTCTGAGCTACCCAGGTGTCCCATATTTGCCTTCTTTTTGAGTCTGACTTGATCTGTTGTTTCGTAGAAGTATCTGAAGGAGAATATGGCTTCACACAGATGTGTGGTTTTAAAAGGAGAAAATATTACGCTGTTCTCATATTTTTGGATGTTCTTGTTTCTACATCCAAATAAAAGAATTGGTTGTTTCTTAGCAATAGCTGCAAAGGGGCAGCTGGGATCATATCAACGAATGGATCTTTTCCACATATACGTCTTTGTAACATCAAGTAAGCATTGTCCACTTGGGCTCAATGAATCATGGAGGTCATTCAAATGTTGACACATTTCATTATACACTGTAAAAACTGACAGTCCTAATATCTGTACGGGTCTCATGAGAAACATTTTAAGTTTTCTCAAACCTCTGGTTGAAGATAAAAAGTCTCCAAAATTCTGTCTCCCCCTTTTGTTCAAATATCTCAAATAATATAAGTACAAAAATATTGCCAATTATTTTCTTTAGAGTGACAGTGTAGTTACTTGGTTAATTTTTGAGAAACTGCAAAATACTTGTCTAGATAAATATAATGTGTCTTTCAGTCACATTAAGTCATAATGATTTTGCATTAAAAAGTTAAAAAGTCATTGGTTCATCTTCAAACTCTGCATCCAATGGATTTTCTCCATCATTCTTCAGGATTCACACAATACTTCCTTTATATTTTCTCATACTGAATATTCAAAAGTGCCTTCAAAGGTACAGGATTTAATAAACTAGTAATTTATACTGCTTGCTCCAGGGTATTGATAATTAAAAGTGGCTTTTTAAAAAATGCAGATGTGTAAAGTTGAAGAATACATACTTACCAGCACACGTTGGTGCCCGTGTTTTGATTTCTGTGAACACATCACATCTTTATCAGCCAATCTTTATAAGCACTATCTTTATAAAAGTCAACACGGTAAAAGGCCAAAAAAGAGAAATCTCACACATTATATTTATGAAAATAGGCTTAAATTAACAGATCTCCTGGAAGCATATTGAAGTGCAGCGGACTACACTTTGAGAATTGCTAGACTAAATTATACTTATTCTATAATCATCCTAACTTGGATTAGAGAATCTCTGTCAAGACCTACAGGGTGCCACCATATGATCTGTGTCTTGTTAAGTTAGAATGCTTGGGAAATAAGGGCTTCCCTAGATTTACTCTACACCTTTATGAATTTCAAATTGTTCATACACAAACTGAATTCCTGAAAAACAAAAATCATCTTTTGAGGATGAAACACAATGTGAAGATATCTATAAAATATAATTTAAAATGCTCAGAATTTCATCTAACCTCACTAGGTATAAATTTAACACATGCAATTTATACTAAAGCAGTGATCAATAAAAATATGCTCATTCTGTTTCAGATGGTAAACTCAGAAGTTTTAAATAAATTTATTTTAAAAATCAAGAAAATAAAATTATTTTAATGAATGAACAGATAGAAAAACAAGATAAATATAAAATAAAGCAACAAATGGAAATTCTAGAACTAAGAAGTGAAATAATTGAGTACAAATTCACCTGACTAGATATAGCATAAAAGAAACCTGCAAATTTAAAGGCAGATGAGTAGAAATTATGCAACCTGAATAACAGGGATGATGGGTAGAAGGGTAGTAGGGATAGAGATCCCAGAATAAAAAAAAAAAAAAAAAATCAATGACTTAGAGACCTATGTATAAGACTTACACATGAGATGAATAAAGGGAAAAAATAGTTTAGAACACGTATACACACATGCACACACATATACATATGTACTTGCATATATTTATATACACACAAAAACTGGTAAGAAGGTAGGCATATATTAAAAAGATTCCTTTTAAAATTTGTGAAAAAGGCAAAAAACTTTAATGAAAACTGATGAAACTGTAAGATGAACTTTATAATGTATGTTGATATAAAGTATAGTAATAATTAACCAAAAAATGGGAGGACAATTAAATAGATTTAAGTCATACTGAGGTTATTATGTTTAGAAAGTGGTAATGTTAAAGAAAAAATGAGGAAATTTCAAGTAGGAAATAAAAAATGCTAATTATAAAGAAATAAGGGGGAAGTTGAAATCAGAATATTTGTAATATTGAAGGTGAAATTTGTCAGATATAAAAATGATTCAAAATAGACCCTGAAAAAAAGAACCCATATTGTTAGCCTAGAACAACCATTATTGGAACAATAAAATATAGATTAAAAAGCCATACAGGAAATAAAATTGAACACTAAAATATTTAATTAACCAAAAAGACAAGATAAAAGAAGAACAAGAAAACAAAAACAGAAAAGAAGAAAACATACAACACTATGGTAAATTTAATAACAAAACATTTAATGGAGCAAGAATTAAATGAGCATTCAAATTAAAAGGCAACGTTTTTCAGCCTGTATAAAGGAGAAATGCCAAACTATACTCTGTTAATTACAGTAATATGAAACAAGAGAACTTATGCTTAAAAAAAAACAAAAAAAAACAAAAAAAAACAAAAAAAAAACTGGGGCACCTGGGTGCCTCAGTCATTAAGCGTCGGCCTTCTCTCAGGTCATAATCCTGGAGTCCCAGGATTGAGCCCCGCATGGGGCTCCCTGCTCCGTGGGAAGCCTGCTTTCTCCCTTTCTCACTCCCCTTGCTTGCATTCCTTCTCTAGTTTTATTTCTCTCTGTCAAATAAATATGTAAATTCTTAAAAAAAAAAAAAAGAAAAGAAAAGAAAAAGAAAAACTGGGGATGGGAGAAGGGTGAATACTTTCATATGGTAATCATTAGGAAAGTGGTGTGGTTATAACATTAGATAAAGTAGACTTTAAGACAAAGACCAGTTTTACAGAGAAATAGGATTGTGTAACATGAAATGAGCAATGCCCTATGAATATGTAACAGTGTTTTGTTTTTTTGTAAGATTTTATTTATTTATTTGACAAAGAGAAACACAGCTAGAGAGGGAACACAAGCAAGAGGAGTGAGAGGGGGAGAAGCAGGCTTCCTGCCTAGCAGGAATCCTGATGTGGGACTCGATTCCGGGATCATGACCTGAGCCGAAGGCAGTCGCTTAATAACCAACTGAGCCAACCATGTGCCCCGAATATGTAACAGTCTTAAACATATATGCAACAGATAACAGAGCACCAAAACCCATGAAGCAAAAGACTAGCAGAAGTAACACAGAAATACATAAATCTACAAACACAGATATTTTAACAATATTCTCTTTGGAAATAATAGATAAAGGTTATAGAAATTCTGTAAGGCTACAGGATACATAAACATAACTAACAACCAAATTTTCCTGATTGACAGGGAAACAACCCCAGATCAAAGTGTATACACTATTTTTAAGTGCACATAGAATATTCACCAAGGTAGATCATATAATATTGGTCAGTCAAAATCTTCAATGAATTTTAAATTACTGAAATATTACTTGTTTCTTAATCTGAATACCATGGAATGCTTTAGATATTTGTCTCAGTCTACTAACATTGTTGAAAAAAGATAATTCACTTTCTTCATATCTGTCCATCCTTTCCCCACTAGTCATTGTTACTATAAGTTATAGTACAGTTATTAGTATTAACTGTATAGTTGTTATAGGAAGATGAAGATTTAGTATAAACCATGTGGAGATTTTTTTTTGCATGTCTGCAATTATTATATCACAAATATCAACATTTATTAATAGTTTACTTATATAAAGAATATTTAATTCTCCTGTTGTTATTACTGTTTCCTTTCAAGTGGAGTCCTCGATTACCATCATTACTTTAACCACTCTTTTCCTTCAAATATATTACCTTATTTTTTAATTCCACCATAATAAATTTCATGGAATATAGACATTTTCCATCCATGTAATTAGAAACATACTGTTTTAATTTTTTTAACCTAATATTCTGAGGCTTTAATCTTCTGTATCTTCTGCTCCTGAATCCCATTTTGTTTATTGCTTAATGAAAATCTCTGGACTTTTCCCACAATATGTACTTCACCATAGATTTCCTTTTGATTTCCTTAATAACTTCTTATATCTTTCTGTTAAATCTAATATCACACCCCAAGTCTCTTGATGACATATATGATTACATTTTCCAATCAATTTATGAACACTAATTATTATGTCAGAGGCTAATATTTAGTGGCTTCTTGCTAATTAGAGACCTAAGCACCACCACAACCAACAACAAAAAACTTGATTTTTCTCTACAGCATGATTTATTTTTATTATCAAAAGTTTATGTTGGGAAAACATGATGCTTTGTAGATCAAGAGATGTGTCTTATATCATACACCTAGAGTGTGACAGAGTAAACACTTTACAGGGAGCAGGCTTCTCACTTTAACTAGTCTAACATAACCCTCCTAGTAGCATCCTCCTAATAAAATTGTAAGGAAAAATAACCCTTCTGAAAATTCAAATAAAATGTTCTGAGTTACTGTGGTTTTATAACTTGATGGTTGGTGAAATAAAGAAAGAAAGAAAGAATCACACATCTCTTTTTCAGTTCCCATTGGCTAAGCTATATACTTCTGGAAACAGCATTAATAAAAAGTCACAAACCAACTCATTTGAACTATTTCTTTGCAACATTGACTTGTTCACATTTTCACAGTGACTATGTCTCACCACTAAGATACAACAATGGACTCTTGAGTGAGATACAGCACTAGTATTTTTCCTACATTCAAACATCTCACAATTTAAAGTCTCAATTAATTATAATTTTGTCATTTCATTGCTAACATCTTAGTAGATTACATAGACTTTTTACCTGAAAGAGCATAAAACCTATGGATTGAGGGCATCTCTACATACTGGAAGCACTTATGAAATATATTGAAAAGTCAGTTTTCATGAAGAGCCACGTTTGAAGATTGTTTCAGTAGATCTGAGGCTTTTCCAGAGATCTGTATTTTAAAAATACTTATACACATCAATATTAAAAACTACTTTAATTATTATCTTGATTTTTTTAATATAAAATGAAATATAATTAACTATAAAAATTAAAATAAGTTTATGTTCTTTTTTTTTGAAGGAGGAAGAGCTGTCAAAGGTAGTTTAGGACATATAGATTGTTGGTGATAAAGTTATTATACAAAGTTATTATACAAAACTATATTTGTTAAATAGTCACATCAGTTTGCTACCCTATTAAAAACACAGTCCAGGGCAGTCAATAGCAAACTAGACAATTTCTTATTTGTACATAGAAGCAAATCTTGCCTGCTCATGCTGAGATTTTTCTTTTATCTGTGAACTTACTTGCCTTTTGCCTTTCTCTGTAAAATAAAAATGCATGGAAAGCCCTCTCTGTACTTTATGCATGGACTGCTCTGTGAAACCCAGCAATGATCACACAGTCAGGTCATCATGTTCCAGAGAGTGGCCAGTACCCCTCAGATGCTCCAACCTGAACATAGTAGGAGGGAAGTTCATAAAACTTTATTCATTTCTTTAAGACTATGCACAATGAGCAAAACTTATTTTTCAAAAAAAATCTTATTTCAAACTTTTAAGAATTTTGTTCATATATATTCACATATAATCAACGTGACATTTTATTGCTTTAAAAATAAAATATAGGGCGCCTGGTGCCTCAGTGGGTTAAAGCCTCTGCCTTCAGCTCAGGTCATGATCTCAGGGTCCTGGGATCGAGGCCCACATCAGGCTCTCTGCTAAGCAGGGAGCCTGCTTCCTCCTCTCTCTCTGCCTAGTAGGCATCTCTGCCTACTTGTGATCTCTCTCTCTCTGTCAAATAAATAAATAAAGTTGGTTTTTTTGTTTTGGTTTTTTTTTTGTTGTTTTTTTGTTTTTTGTTTTTTAAAGATTTTATTTATTTGACAAAGAGAAACACAGCCAGAGAGGGAACACAGGCAGGGGGAGTGAGAGAGGGAGAGCAGGTTTCCCGCCAATCAGGGAGCCCGATATGGGACTCGATCCAGGGTCTCCAGGATCATGATCTGAGCCGAAGGCAGTCGCTTAACCAACTGAGCCACCCAGGCGCCCCAATAAATAAAGTTTTTGAAAAAAAAAATTTTAAAAAAAACATGATAATGGCATATTTAGAATAATGACTAAGGAGAAAGTGGTCCGTTTTGTTAATGATCACTGGTAAAGTGATCATTATGAGCACAGGAATTAGCCATCAAGGTGTGTGGTTATGAAGTCTAATATGAATGGATAAATATTAATGAGATGAATAATGATGTAGAAGAAATAAAAGAGGCCCCCATGATCTGGTTCTGCTTAACTAAACCATGTCCCTGCAAAGATGACCTCTGCTTATTTATGAACCATGTCCCTGCAAAGATGACCTCTGCTCATTTAGACCATCCCAGTTCTACTGACATTATTTCATTTCCTAGAACACTAATGCACAGACTTTGTTTCAAACCTTTTGAGATTTCTATTTTAACCTAGATTTGCTTCCTTCCAGATTTTGCCTTGCTACATTTTTCATAGATTTTTAAGTCTTAGATTTTTAAGTGACAACCTGTAGAGAGATCTACCCTATATGTCTAAGCTAATAATATCCCCTCATACCTTCTGTTCCACATTATTCAATCTTATTTTTCTTTATGGTCCTTATCACTAAATGAAATTTCCTTATGGAAAATTGTCTGTTTCCTATAACTTTATTATACCAGGGATATTGTTCTATTTACTACTTTATCTTTAACATCTGAAAGAATCCTTGGAACTAAGCAAGTGTTCAAGAGGTATATTGAACTTTACACTTTCTCTATTATGTTATTTGGTGTTTGTAAATTTTATACAAAATAACTCATAAAATTATTGCAGAAATATTCTGCTTGCCTACTTAATTTATGTGTTAGTAAGTTCTTTTAACTTTTGAACAAAATAATTATTTTTATCAGAAATAAATCTAGGGTGCCTGGTTGGCTCAGAGGGTTAAAGCCTCTGCCTTTGGCTCAGATCATGATCTCAGGGTCCTGGGATCGAGGCCCGGATCGGGCTCTCTGCTCAGAGGAGACCTGCTTCCTCCTCTCTCTCTGCCTCCCTCTCTGCCTACTTGTGATCTATCTCTCTCTCTCTCAAATAAATAAATAAATAAATAAAATCTTTAAAAAAAAGAAAAGAAATAAATCTGTTACACTTTCTGTCTAAACCAAATCATAATAAATTACAATTTAATATTATATCATCATTTTTCCAACAAAAATATTCAAAAGCCTCTTTTCACTTTTAATATATTTTATTAAATTTATCACTGCATGAAGAAAAAAGGAAATACTAGTGTAAATACGAGATTAAAAACCAATTATTCTGATGACTTATGAATCTAAAATATTTGTCACCAGTAAAACAAAGTATTCATATAGTCATATGGCTTGGGGAAAACAGACATTTAGGATGGTGAGTGATTTTCTAGCATTTGATGTTTGTCAAAAATCCTTGGCAGTCCTTGGCTTCTAGATGCATCATTCCGATCTTTGTGTCTGTCATCACATTGCTTTCTTCTCTCAGTATATATATCACTTCTGCTCAAAAGGACATCCGTCATACTGGATTAGGGACCATCTTACCCCATGTCTGCATTTTAACTTGAGACCTAGATCCCAAGTCTTGGTTTCTTATACCATTTTTCAGTAAAAGTTCCAGGGCTTATTTTAAAAAATGGCTGATTCTAGAAGTATGACAGGAAATACACAAGATGAATCTGGAGCATCTTGTAATGTCTGAGAGTAAGAAAACGCTCCCTCCAAAAAATAAATAAAAATAAAAAATAATAGGGTAAATAAAAGTGACACAGGTGCCAGCTAAAAGAGTTCCAAATGACAAAACTGGGGAAATATGCACAAGACAGTATCATCAAAAATAAGAAAGGCATGGGGTGCCTGGGTGGCTCAGTTGGTTAAACATTCAACTCTTGGTTTGTCTCAGGTCATGGTCTTAGAGTTGTCAGATTTAGTCTCTCATGGCACTCTGTGCTCAGCAGAGGCTGCTCTGCTTCTCCCTGTCCTTCTTCCCATCCCCCACTCACATGCTTTCTCTCTCTCTAATAAATAAAGTCTTAAAAAAATAAAAATATAAAGGTTTAAGAACTATCACAGCCAAGAGGAGCCTCAAGAGACATGATAGCTAAGTGTAATATCCTACCTTGGGTGGGATCCTGTAACAACAACAACAACAAAAGACAATAGATACAAACTAACGAAACATGAACGAAAAGGGTGGGCTTTATTAATATCAGTGTATCAGGACAAGTCCATATACCGTAACAAGTATAACATGCTAATATAAGATGTTAGTGTTATGAAAATTTGCAACGGGTATTTGAGGACTCTGCATTATCTCACACCTTTTTGATGATCTAAAATTGTTCAGAAAATAAAGTTGATACGTTAATAAATCAATAAATAAAGTTAATATGCACCCTTGTATCATCATTTTTCCAACAAAAATATTCAAAAAGTCTCTTCTTTCACTTTTAATATGTTTTCTTAAATTTATCTATGCAAGAAGAATAAAGGAAATATTACTGTAAATACTAGTAATTTCTGGTGTGCCCTAAAAAGAAGTATGTTTATCATCCAATATCTAAATGGAGATAATTTTGCAACAGTGATATCTTAGTGAGAAACAATATCTATTAAAATGAAAAAGAGGAGTGAGGTAGAAACCAACTCATACCAACTAAATATCAACTAAAATAACTAATTTTATTCTTTAAATTATTATATTATTCAAATGCAAAATACATATTTTTATTGGAAAAGTAAATCAATTGAGCATTATTTTGGTGTTAAATGCAAGTCTTCTGGATAATATTGATTTTTATAATGGTTTAAAAGGTTACCAACATCAAATTTGGAAAAAAAATAATATATGCTCATCTTATTTATAAAACTTAAGAATTGCAGAAGAAACCATTAAAAATTTATAGAACTGAACTTCTCCAAATAACAATCATTTACATTTGGTAAAACTATTTGTATGTCTATCCATTTAGAAAAGTAATAAAGAGACAATTAAGAATCTAGGGAGGGAAACGAAACAACAGAGACTTTGGACACAGAAACAAACTGAGGGACTTGGAGGGAGGGGGGTGGAGGGACGGGAGAGTCTGGTGGTGGGTACTGGGGACACCTAAAGCGTGGAGCACTGGGTATGGGGAAGGGGGAATGAATCTTGGAACAGTGGAAAAAAAAAATTTAGTAACAATAAAAAAAAAAAAGAATGTCATAAGAAAAGGCATCTTACTGCTTGCTATTATTGGCAAATTATTGTATTAATTTTTATTTTTAACTTGACAGAATATTTTGATACTTTATTCACCTTGAATGAAATCTACCATGCATGATTTATCAAGAATCAAATCCCACCCCCCCAAAAATTAAATCCCCATTTATTCTCAGTGTCTTCATGAGCTCTATATTCTTTTTACGCTTTGGAATATCTCAGTCTTAATAGATTAACTTCAAAATTATTATTGATATTTGTTAGGGAAGCTTTTCCTTATTCTTTTTCAGGAATATAATGATTATTTTTGTTCTTTATTCCATTGTCTACATTTTTGCAAGTTTTTTTACAAAAATTTAATTTTCTATTGACTCTATAGATCAGTTAAAGGATATTGGTAGTCTGTATGGTATTATGTGTCCTTATTCATGAAGCTGTCATATGCCTCCCTTGACCTATAATTTTGTAACATATTTCAATATAATTTTGTAATTATTTTATTTACCCATATTTTATTATACTGATTTATAACTACTGTCAATATTAATTAACTAATTTACAATAATTGCAAAGGAACTTTAAAACTATTTTTATCTACTTGTTGACAGTGTAAAAGGTGTAAACAAAAACTGACTTTTTTTTTTAATCCAAAACATTTGCAAAACTCTCCTGCTAATTTTAATTACTTATTTCAAAGTTAGGTTGGTTTTCTTTAAAGACAAATATATATAATGAAGTGTTTAGCTCTCCAATTGTATGGCATTTAATCCCTTTTTTATATGCACTGAATATACACCCAGAAATATGTTTAAAATGTTGAAGGGCTTGCTTCTAACATCTCACTATCAATAATAATGTTTGCTCTTATTTTAAAATAAATAACTGTATTAGACTTAGTAATGTCCTTGTATTTTTAATTGCTAAGAATGTTTTACATAAAAACTAAATTTATCATATTCCATATTATTTCTGCAATTATATATTAAATCAGATTGCCTTCTCTTTCATCTCTTAATGTAGTAAATTATGTGTTAATTTATTTTCAGCTGTTAAGCCAATATTACACTGAGATATACCCAATGTGACAAACACATATTATCTGGATGTGTGCTGCATCGATGTCTGTGAGAAAGTGTGGCCTATGATTTGTCTTTCATATACTATCCCACCTACATCTTGACATCAAAGTATGGCGACCTCGTTTTGCAATTCTTCTTTTTCCTCTTTTTAGAGAGTATTTCCAGATGACTAGAATAATTTCTTCTAACTTTGCTATAAAACTGATTCTAAAATCATCTTTGTATGGGTTTTCTTTAAAGGAAGTATTCACTAATTCTATATCTTAAATGAGGAAAGGATCACTTATTTTAAGTGGTTGGGTTTTTTCAGTTTTTGTTGTTGTTGTTAGTAAATGTAGAAAAGTATATGTGTTCTCTTTTTTTACATTTCTTTTAACAGTCGCAACTTACTGGCATAAAGCATTATAGCATCTCATTATTTTTCATTGTTGACAGCATCTGTTATTATGCCCCAGTTTCACTGGTTTTCTTGTTTATGTCTGCCTTATTTTTTTTCTTTGTAAATCTCATGATAGATTTGTCATTTTTATCAGTGTGTTAAGCAGGATTGGCATTGTTTATATATTTTGAATTTATTGTCTTTCTTGGTATGTTCTACCTTACATGGTACTTGTATTCATTTCGTTCTTTTTAATCTAAATTCTATAACTTCATGGTTCACTAATTTTCAGTCATTCTTTTTGAATGCAATTATAAATGTTATAGTGTAAGTCAAGTTATTTTAGCTGTATCCTTCATATTTTTACTTATTTTTCTAAATCCTAAATATGTTAATATGTAGTATTTATAACTCCTCTATTAACAAGCCAATTTTGGTTTTATTTCTTACTTTCCTATCTTGGAATATTTTTCTATATATTTTTAAACTTGATTCCTAGTTTATTTGGTTTACATATAATTAATCCTTTGAAGCCTATAACAATTTCTATCATGATTTATCATATAAATTATTTATTTATTTATTTATTTATTTGACAGAGAGAGAGATCACAGGTAGGCAGAGAGGCAGACAGAGAGAGAAGAGGAAGCAGGGTCCCTGCTGAGCAGAGAGCCTGACAGAGGTCTCCATCCCAGGACCTTGAGATCATGACCTGAGTCGAAGGTAGAGGCTTTAACCCACTGAGCCACCCAGGTGCCCTATTATAGAAATCTTTATAGATGGCTATAACACTGTGTATGTACAATATACAGAATGTGTTACTTTTGCATTTTATATTTCTATAGCTTTACTCCCATTTTGTGTTTGATCACATAATTACTACAATTACTAAAAAGGTTATGTTCATATAATATATATAAGGGATGCATAAGTTTAAAATTGCTGTATCCTATGAATTTAATTTTTCATTATGAAGTGATGATTCCACTTACCTATAGTAATACTCTTTGCTTAAATGTTATTTTGCTTCATAATTTACTCACATATGATGGATCTACAAGCTAATCTCTGTCAGAAGCAAGTAACAGTGCTGGGACACAACAACATTAATATTTGTTGATTTAATACACAGTTCCTGATTATTAAAAGAAACAACCTCTGTATTATGGGATAGGATTTTAAAACATTTTACACAGACTAATTTTACACAGACTAACTTATTAGGTAGTCTATAATTTTCCCAAGTATTGTCCTTCTCATCTCTATACTATTAAATTTCTATTTTTTGTAAACATTAAATACCCTAAATCATGGGAAGTATTTTTATTTATTTAAATATCAATTGGGATTTATACATTTTTTTCTTTTACAATAGTGCATATTATTTTCCTAAATTTGTTTCTTTCCACAATTATGTCCTCAGTGTATTGTATATCTTCTATGGCTTACAGTGGATAATTTTCCAGCCTTCTTTTCACTATTTTACATGGTACTCAAACTTCAAGCCCATTTGTAATGAAGATGTATTCCATTTCCCCTCCGTGTTTAAATAGAGACTGTGGCATAGAGCAGTATGTGACATAGCCAGAATCCCTGACTTAAAATAACTGAGAACCCGAGAACATGACCCACCTCCTCAGGTTGGAAACCAGTGTCTACACATAGCAATTTTGATCATCTGTTGTCTGCAGACTATTGTCTTGACGTTAGCTTTCCCTTAGCTCTTCCCTACCCCATTGCATTTTTGTGATTTCTATCACACAACAGCAGCTATCGTTGATGAAAAAAATCTTCTATGTTAAGGATTCTGTAGAAAATATACATTTCATAGCAAGTAGTTCTCAGTTTCCAATTAGGGAACTCATAAAATTGCACATATTTGATTACAAATAAAATAATTTTAAAATAAAATGTGTTGAAAAGTAAAAATACTTCAAACATTCTTTTGATGAGGGCATGAAATTTTCTGAAACATAAAGTAGCTACACTTATTTGTTCTCCAAGAAATGTACTAATTCATATAAAAGCTTTCTTTTGGAAATAAACACATTTGTATATGGAAATATGGAAGCACTTTTCTTCCCGACAGCTCTCAGTAAAATAAGTTAAGTTCTAACAATAAGCTTCTAAGTTTTGTGACATTGACTATGGTTCATGAAAACTGTGCTTACTTTTTGTGGAAAGGGAAGCTTATTGCTATACTTAGTATTTCAGCTTGGTATATTTTCTGCCAGAAATTATTGATTTGTGAATCTTCATAAGGCATTAGTTTTTGCCGGCTGACTCTTTTGGTGTTAAAGCATTTTTCTCTGAACCAACTCATCCTGTTTGTTGTCTCTTCACTCCTGAGCAGGTAGGATACATTTATGAATCTGAAGCTCAGACAAATCTCTATTGTAAGGACCTCACATCTTCATGCTTCCACAATCTCCAGCCCCTTCTTGCGATCCTCAGCCACGCGTGTTTGGCATTCACATTTCTTGTTTGGACCTAGCTCCCTTTGTGTTGTTTGGTTGAGAATGTCTTTTCCTTTTAGGATTTCTGAGCCCACTTTTCACCAACACACAGTTAAAAAATTTTACATTTTTACACCCCATTACCATTTGGAAGCCCAACCTATATGGGCATTGACTCCCATTTCACCCTCTAGTCAGATTTCTGACTCATGCTAGAGACTGCAGCACACAAATTTGTAGAGATAGAACCATTGTTGTGGAAAAATCTGAGGTGACCAAGGAAACCCAAGAGGCACAAGGAAATCAGGGAACACAGCTTTATTACACCTGCAGGCTCAGTGGGATGATTCCACACAGACTGAGCACTTGACAGGGTTAGGGGTCAGTTTTTATGGTTGCAGGTGATGGGGGATGGTAATGGGACATTTTTGCAGTCTCTCACGGCTATTGGCCTCTTCATGCAGGGGTATAATCTATACAGGAGTTCTAGGGGAGAATGCTAAATCATCCCCATCCCCGGGAACTTGTTTTTCTTTCTCTCCCTGAGCCAAACTGGATGGTCATTCAGTCTTATCAGGAGTAGTGGGAAGGAGCAGATAGGATGAGGCTGGCGCCTAGGAAGGCCACTGGACCTTCTCCATCTCAGCAATGGCAGTGGGGGGCAGGAGCAGGTAGGGTGGCGCTTGGATCCAGGAGTTTTTCCCACCTCATCATATTCTGAGTGTAGGTCAGAGATCTAATATTTAAGACCTCAAATATAACAATATGGGTGTGTGCAGGGTGGGGGGCATTACTCACCTTTCCTGGTGTCTTAGAAAATCAGAAGAAAATAATTTGCCCTTGAGTTCCAAGACTGTAGCACAATTTTTGAAGGTTAATGGGAAAATGCCAATCAGTCAACACCAGTTATTTCTCACTCAAAGATACCCTGATTTTTCAGGAATAAAAGTAGAGCTGCAAAAAAATGAAAAGAGTGAGGAAGAGGAGAAAAAAAATTGTATTAAAAACTAGGAAAGAATAAAATCATTATTGAACAAATAGACAACAGTTGGGTGGAAATTATCATTAAGTTTCATGAGTAGATGCCTGTGATAACACAGTAATTCAAAGGGGTTGACTCTTCATTAATAGACTGAACTATAATGATAGAGAAACACACACCTACCATGTCACTTTTCTTCAGGAAATATTTTCTTCTTCTCTCTGCCTCTGCCTCTTTCTCTCTCTCTTCCATTTCAATTGTAAGCCTTTAATTTTGTGTATGGAGAAAACATCTATCCATTTTGCTTTTCAGTTTTTAAAGATTTTGTAGCATGTGTTCCTGAGGGAGTACCTTCCATCCATAATATCTTCTTCCTGTGATAAATATTTTATCACTTAAGATAGAAACATTAGTTCACCTCAAAGCACATAAAGATTTAATTCGAATATTTGGGCCAAGATAGGCAACTTGAATGAAAATGAATATCCACCAACCAAGAAGGCTTTAATGTTTCCCAAGGCTTGCCTGGCTTTCCTTAGGCTTCCTGCTTATAGGCCCCTGACCTCCCTCTCACACCGGCACTCCCAGAATCCAGATGACCTGATCAGAAGCACCTTTTCATTTTCTTTATAGAAAAGTTTTTCTTTTGTTTTCTTTATTTCTAAAAAATAGAGACTACACATTAGAAAACTTGTAATTGTGAGTCCTCTTTCCATCCTTTTGTGATGTAAATCTGTTTTAAAAGTCTCTTGCTAGTTGCACAATAAGGAGACCTTGTTCTCAAGGACCTGGGAACCATCCCTTTGAAGCATATCATTAAGGAAGATATTTCCCCATCTCCCAATTTCTGTGGGTAAGGAGGAGCCTATCTTTCTTGTTCCAAGTTTCAAAACTACCTCCTGTCATGAGAAAGTTCGCTTGACCTTTGGGTAAGCCAATTAGAAAACACGAAAGGCCGATGATCACCCAGATTTTTCTCCCACTTCCCTCCCATTTTCCTGTCATGCATGGATATAATTTTGAAGAATGTGGCAGCTATCTGTTCTCTAATAACTACACTGGTCTTAATTTTCAGAAATTTCAATATGCACTATTTCAGTTAGCTATTACCATATAATTAACCATATCTGAGCTCAGCATTTTACCCTAATGCTATTTATTTCTCATTAATTTATATTTTTACTGTGTGTTTCTTCCTATCTCATCTGAAATCATTCATGTGCCTGTGGGCAGCTGCCCATTGTCCAGGCAGCTGTACGGATATGGACGAATTATTTCACAGGATCCCATGGCTTGGGACTGGTTTGTAGTCCGTCAGCGCGTGATGGGGATGACTCATCAGTTTTCCAAGCAGGGTCTCTTTCTTGACAGTGGTTGGGCCAAGACAAGCTTGCCAACTCAACTAGAGATGTTCTCACAGACACAGAACAGAAGCAAGAGAAAGTAAGCCACCATGCACTCACACAAAAGGGTAACACATGTGTGTTCTTAGATGTATTTAAACAATTGAAAATATTGCTTTGGTCAGTAATGTAAATAAGAATCCCAAGTCGGAATGCAGTGGACTAAATCATGATGGGGAAAAGTCACAGACACGGGACAGCCACACATTCTCCACTGGTAGATTATCCTTCCAGAGTCATAATTCTCCAGTTTCTAGGACTGCTGCTCCCTTTGTCTTCATCCTGCTCCTACTAACTACAGTCAAGATCTTATCTTAGATCTTCTCATAACCACTAAGGACAACTTATCCAATTATCTCAATTCCTTATGTTCTAGTTCTCTTGTGCTGGTAACCAAATCCTAAGATTTTTTTTTTTTTTTAAGCACATTGAAATCTTCAATTCTAATAGTTTTTGCTGTGCTTGCCCAGTCGATGCACTCACCCTTGTCTTTATCCTGTTTAAACTTCATAGTCAGGCATTATAATCACTTCATCATATATGTTCGGGAGTCTTTGCATCTCTCTCTTTTTGCTTTATTAGTTTGACAAAAAGTTGCATTTCTGGTTAAATCCATCTCTATATAACAGAATGCGGCTGGAAAAATCTATTGGCACACTGATTGGTTTCATTTGAAATATGCAATGACAAAAATCAAGAGGGCCCTTAACACTGCCAGTCATCTTGTACTTCTTTGGTCCATTTACAGTGTTACTGTTCCAGAATGTAAGGCTGAGGTCTCACGCCACACTATGTTCTCTCCTCGATTCATCTTATAGTCCTGTCTTCTTCTCCAACCTCGGGGATAGTCATTATGTCCTAGTTCAAGCTATACACTTCACATTAGCTTGATTCTTTACCTTTCTAGTCTGAGAGCCAATGTTTTAGAACACACTATTTGCTCTACATGAAGTATATCCTCTGTCTGACCATTTCTCACTTCTGTTGTTGGTCCTGGTCTGAGCCACCATCATCTCTCACCTGCATTACTGCAATTACCTGTAACAGATCACTCTACCTATGCTTATTCTTTAATCTGTTCTCTTACAAAAGGCCACTTTTGTTAAAGTATTTCATTGTATCCAAATAGTCACTGTCACTCTCTGTAAAAGGATTATACTTCCTATCCCATTAGCAGGAAATTGGATCGAAAGACATGGATTGGTAAATAAACTGTGAGAAGTGATTTATTCCTTATCTAAGAAGAAAGTTTATGTGTTAGTCCTTCTTTCATCCCACCAGGAGAATTCTATACCTCAAATAACAATTGCCTACTTACCCCGTGCCCTGAAAAGAATACAACAAAGAGAAGCAGAAGAGCTGACCTGCAAAGACCATGTGACATGAGTGAAAGAAAGACGGTTGTCATTGCAAGGCAAATGAGGTTCTAGGTTGGTTATATCATTGCAGCCAAATATAAGAAAATCAACTAGTAGAGAAATTGGTACATGGAACAAGGGTGTTGCCACAGAAAAAGAAGCTAAAATTATGTGGCATTGGCTCTGCAGCTGGGTAGTAGGCAGGCCAGAAAATGCTATTGAAATCTGCCAACATGGTGCTCAGTGAAGCATTTAGTAAAACCGACACGTGATAACCTAGAAGCTAGATAAGGTTCTTAATGAGTCTTCAGTCTTAGGTGAAACGGCTTGGAAACAGAATGTTATTAGTGTTTCTTTGGTATTTTTATTGTTATTTGACATGAAATTACATGAGCCAAGAATGATTGCCAGGTTCGTAAGCAGAGCTAAAATCATTTGTTTCCTGGCTAAACATCTAAAGGAGGATATTGAAAAGTGTCTTAAGATACAATCATTGATTAACACTTGCCTTTATGATAAGAGCTTTGTTCAAACATCTTAATTCATTAAGCTGACACCTATTAAATTCTTTCCATGACTTGGGGAGGAAAGAAATGAGCGGTGAATGGAGCTTTCCCAGGAAAGCCCCATGAGCTCAAGGTGATTAAAATAAAACCTGGAAAGGGAAGAATGCTTTGTAAAGAATTGCATATGAAACAGATGGAAAAGAATGTAGGTATGCCAGTTGATTTGGGCATGTTATGATTATTTTACAAAAGTCCTGAATAGGCAGTACAGCAAAACTAATTAAATGTGATCAACTTTTGGGGTGCCTGGGTAGCTCAGTCATTAAGCATCTGCCTTCAACTCAGGTCACGATCCCAGGAATGATCCCAGAGTTCCAGGATCCAGCTGGCATTGGGCCCCCTGCTCAGTGGGAAGCCTGCTTCTCCCTCACTTACTCCTCCTGCTTGCGTTCCCACTCAAGCTGTGTTTCTCTGTCAAATAAATAAAAGCTTTAAAAGAAATTTGATCAACTTTTATAAGGCTATGACCATTTTTCCCTGTCTCTTAATTAAACTAATTATATAGATCTATATGGACCAACTATGGCAACAATAAAAAACAACAAAAATTATTCTGTTATATCAAGTTTCGTTGAAGATAATATAGGACAACCTTCCCAGAGGCTTAATTAGCCCTCAAATAGCCTCTGATTGGGTATTGTAAAGTTCTTGTTCATTGCCTGAATTTTAATGACTTCAAGAAGGATGTAATCTTCTCATTTTACTACATCTCCTCTCCATTTCCCATACATATATCATCCTCCACTTTCAAATCTATGCCTGCCCAGAACCGTGGGTATTTGATGCTTTCACTGGTACCTTAGATTATCTAAATGTAATTAGATATTAAAACATAAAACTAACCTTAGTATATCAGATCAGTAAACTCTTTAATATCTTGGTTTTTCCCTACTTAAAGTAACTATATTATTATGTCATCAACTCTATCAGGTTACAATTTAGAGAACACGATTTTATTATACCATAATCACCACTGGTTAATGGCTTAATAAATACCAAATAAATGAAAACATACCTAGAAATATTGATGAAATTGCTTTTTAGAAAATATGGTGGTATAAAGTTTAAGTACCCACAGGGATATAAATAAACAGATACAAATTTGACCTTTAATTTCAGAAATCACTAATAGGTATACAAATTGCTAAGTTCTATGCTATATACTTAGTATTCCTATAATGTTCATGAAATATATTTATTCATAAGCATCATAAAAATATTTTCAGAGAAAAGGTATATATTAAAGTTGTACAAATTATGAAAACAGATCAGCCTCAGGGAACAGTGACCGCCTTAAAATTGAAGAACAAACACTGAATAAAGAAAAACTGTTCAAAATTATAATACTTGTGCATATCATTTTTATATACTCTAAAGTAAATATGAGATCATTCATATAAATTGCTACTAGAAAATTAGATTTTTCTTTAGAGTCAGCTGTTTGTCATTTATTTTATGAAACTAGAAAAATTAATGCTAACAGAGAATCTAGATAATCTAAAGCAATTAATTCCTAGGAATGATGTTATTTAACATTTTTACGAAGTAATAAGAATACATTTGCAGCTGATATGAGATTGTGAATTTTGGTTAGTTGTATATTATAAAGTAATACCTGAAGTAAAGAAATACTAATAACATTTTAGTGCCCAATTGCAAATAGTATGAATTTCAAACAATACATATGCTTAGCAGGAAAATTATTAACAAAAGAAAAATATGATGCAGTTTCTAGGAAAATAAAATCAAATTTAGGAAGCATTTGTAGAAGTAAAATGCCCAGGGAAATAGTAATATTTCACTATTCAATTTTGTATTTATTTGTTATATTACACTTGTTTCTCTTAAGTAGATGTTCAATATCTTAACATAAAAGTATAGAATAATTGATTTTATCTTCCAGGATACCAGATCCAAAAACTTGCTTAGGTTAGAAACCAGTAAGTGAGCCTTCGCTGACTTCTCTTGTACGTAAGCGATCCCTCCTGTACAGTGGCTCCTCTCCCCTACACCGCGTTTTTCCTATATGGATGTCAAACGTTGCTCTAATCCACTGTCATCTTTCACCTGGATTAAGTGAAAGCCTCCTGTTTGATTTGTGCACATTCAGGCATCCACCCCACTTCCAATTTATTCTCCACAGAGGGACCTGAATTACCTTGAGCAATCCAAACACAATCTTCCCTCCTGAAAAGCTTCCATTTCCTGCCCTCTCTTGGGCTTTCCAATCACAGGAGTCTTATTGTAGATACTCAAGTGTGCTTTGCTCCTTCCTCCTCTGTTGGGACTCCTTTACCCAACTTTGGCCAGAAAGTGAGTAAGATATATGATCTCAACTGTTACATTTTAAATATTTAACTGTCTATAAATACTCATCTTACAGCAGATACACTTGGGGCACCTGGGTGTTTCAGTGTGCTGGGCATCTGCCTTTGGCTCAGGTCACGGTCGCTGGGTCCTGGGAGCAAGCCCTGGGTCCTGCTCTCCACTCAGTGGGGAGTCTGCTTCCCTCTCTCCCTCTTTGTGCACTCCCTGACTGTCTCACGAATAAATAAATAAAATCTTTTTTAAAAAACAAAACATACTGAGGGCACGTGTTGCATGGAGCACTGGGTGTGGGGCATAAACAATGAATCTTGGAAGACTGAAAAAATAAAATAAATTTAAAGTAAAAACAAAACAAAACAAAACAAAAAAACAGAACACGTACACTTGACTTTTGGTCTCATTCAGTGGAAATACTCTCTCTCTCTCTCTTTTTTTTTTTTTAACTGAGATAATTAGTTGGTTTACCCCTGGAATTTGTAACAACACAAGGTAACCTCACTTTTTTAAATAAAATATGGTATTGTTAAGTCTAAGACTTTTCTTCCATTGGAGCTGATCTACAGAGAGCCTCCAGACAGCCCTTCACTCTCCTCTGGGGGCTAAGTTGTGTCATTGATAATTAGAAACTGCAGCTCCTTTCATCAACCTACTTCTGCTTTCTACACTATTTATAGCCAAACACACAGAACATATGGGGCTTTCTCATTTGTAAGAACACTCATTGTTACAGGGACAATAAAAACCATGAGTAGGACACTATGCCATCTCCTTAAATCAAACACTGGAAGAGCTGTGGACTTTTAAAATAACTGCATTAGATACCTAAAATTAATCCTACTTTTTTTTTTCCATGTTCACCTAATGAGACAGTTGGTGTAGTCTTTTCCAATCAACATGAAGGATTGTTCCCAGATTCAGAGCAATCCCATGATCTTTTTATTTCAGAAGTAAATATCTAAAGAAATGTTAAACACCCATTGAACTGAAAAAAATGGTTCTTTGTGGCCCCACAACATACATATGCATTACTACCTGACTACTGCATTATCACAGACTTAGTCAGTAAACTCATGAAATCTCTCTAAGAAGAGGTGGGAATGGTTTTCATTTCTACAGTGAAGTACTTGGATTTCTCTGATAGGAGAGGTTCAGGGAGCAGTTGGAAGAAGGCAGGACCCTAAGGCCATCCCTGGGCATAGGTTCTCTAGCATCTGTGGGCTGAATGCAGCACTGGCACACTTTCCTAGAGTGAGTGTCTAAGATCTAAATTGGATACAGCAAAGTTTTTCTACCTTCTGTTTGCTTTGATTAGAGTTTGCCCTCCTTTTCCCAATATTTTAGAGTAAACAGCTGTATCATGTATCTGAGCTATTTTGACATAGCTGTTTGCATCTGTGACTTTCTCTCTGTACACTGATTTAGCTTGAGAAAGGTTTTCAGGTGTTCCTGTGTCCTCTGCCTCCTCCTTGAGTGGAAGTCCCCAGTATTTGTGCATTACCTTCCTAATCCCCAGGGATGACTGTTAACCGGGCCAGTGTATGGTCAGGGTGCCCTTAACCCTCTGTTTCTCAGTTTTCCTTGTTAAACTTCTGACTGCTCTGTCATTTTTTTTCTTGTCACTACTTGTGCCTTGGACCTATGAGTGCCGCCCTCTTAATCGCTCTCCAGCAAGATCTCCATAGTCTTTGATAATGACCCACATGTGGAATTCTTCCTGCTCTGTTGCCAGTAAGTCAACGACTCAGCCACACTTGTGGAGCTCTCATTCTTCTAGGTCTGCCTCTTCCCGTCAACAGAAACTGCATGTCACTTCACAAGACCTAGGGAGGAGGATAGCAGCCTGCCGCTCCCAGAGTGACAACCCTACTCTGTGAGTAGGTGCTGGAAAGTGGGGCTGGTGGTAACTCTAGTCCTCTTGGTTTGCCTTTCCCAGGATGAAAACTCTGCTTCATGGGCCAAGAGCCTCAGTTCTAGTGCTCTGCACCAGGTTGGCATTCTACCTTGAGCGAGGGCTCAGTTAGGAAAGCTGGTCCTTCCCCATACCTGCCCTAGACTAGGAGCTTTGCAAGAGGGAGCCCCTATCTTACTGAGCTCCGAAGAGGGAAGGAGAAAGTGAGCCCCACTGCCAGACTGGCCTCCTTTCACCAAGAACTAGTTGATTTTTAAATTTATATTTCTCCATTTGCTGTATGCCTTGAGAAACTTTTCTAGAATCTTTATTCTTTTTTTGGATCAAATAATTTTCTCCAATTTAATAAGTTTTTGAGGGAGAGTCCACTGCTCCTCATTCTTCTGTTCCAAAAGTCACACTTTAATTTCCCTGTTTCTAAGTGAGGTTTTTGCAGTTTCTACCAGTATCCACTGAAATTGGACTAGTACATTTTATTTACATAAAAAAAAAATCTAAGTATATTTGAATTAAAGTTGGATGAATTGTATTCAGATTTAAATGGAAAGCAGGAAAAATTTTGATATTCTCTTTGTGACGCCGAGCAGAATTTTGGACACACACATTATTTAAGAATAACTGGTTTATCAAAGTGATTTTTTGGGTGGTGGGGGTGATGTAAGGCAGAATTATTTATTACTAGTTCATGCACAAACTTTTAAAGACTCCATATAATATATTAATAAAAATTGACATCGGGAAAATGAAAAGATGAATTAATATTAATCTGGTGAACAGTGAAGTGCACAGACCTGATTACATCTCCCCCTCACCCTACACATGTCCCCAGGAACACGAGGGGTGACTCTCCCTGCTGGGTGAGAGTGCCAAGAACACAATAATGCACACTGAAACTTTTTGCTGAATTAAATTGTCAAGGCACATTTTAGACATTTGTTATTGGCAGCAAACTGACTAAAATCTGGCCCTTCAGCGTGGGGAGCGGAAATGAACTGCTGATGGAAAAGCTTTGCTGATGTTTCAGTATCTATCAAAATTACAAAAAAAAACTTTGATAGTTTCAGCAACCATCAAAATTACTCTTGGTTAATAAAGAAACCAAAATCATAAGGTATGGATTAATCTCAGACTACTTGAGTATTCTGTAGCCATATGTATGTTTGTTGAGAGCAAACCAAAAACACACTAATGTACATACATAAGTTTATTTAATTCTCACAAAACCTTATGAGGTTATTCATATTCTTCTTACCATTTTATAGAAAAGGAAATTAAGTTAATTGACCAAAGTCTTCAGCTAGCAAATATTAAACCTGAGACTTGAACAAAGGAAGTCTACTTCATAGATCACATACTTTAATAATATTCAAGCACTAGTGGAGTCACACTTTATTGATAACCTACAAAATCACTCATTTCCAGCACAATGATAATTACAGGATAAGACATGCTTTCCTCTGCTTTGATCGAGGGTCATGGAGGTTTTGCCCCATTTTTTTTAAACTAATGTAAGTATACTGCATTACTTAGATATTTCAATATGCATAAATACTAATGAGCACTGACATAGGATTACTTAAGTACTCATATGAATTTTTGAAATGATGTTTATTTTTTGTATTGAAAGGGAAATTATATTAAGCATTGTATTAAGTATATATAAAATTTCATATATAAAATTATTTTGAGATACCCTTTGATGTGTGCTTGTGTGTGGTTATGTGTAACTCTTGCAGAAAATATTTTATCTGTTTCAACAAGAAAAATCTAATTTTCAAAACTCAGGACAACAGTCATGGCAATCTTTGACTAACATGGAAACATGCAAAAATGAAAGCATATTTACTTGTTTTATATGTTATCATTTTTATAAATATTTTAATAAATTTTGCAATTAACTTTGAGCCTTTACCTTGGAGTAATTCTATGATTTGCTGTGACACGCCAATACTCCTCTTATGAGACCCCATGTGCCTAAATAATTGTTGAGTTCCCTGTGGGCATGTTTATTACCTGTTCCTATCATAAATAACATAAAAGGGAAGCTCAAAGTTGTTAAAATGCCTGCTGGTGATATTATATATTCTTTACTCATATCCAGAATACCTTATTACTTTACACCTAGAGATCAGCAAGTAGAAACCATTTGCTGTTGCAAAATTAAATGTGAGTAAATCAAATCTTGATTATGTTTAAGGATGCTGACCATCTTCATTCATGTTATCATTTCAGCTTTCTCATGTTGTCTCTAATTTCATTTGAAACAGTTATCTAAGGACTCATTTACTTATTGATATTTCTGCACATGGTGGTGTGTGTGTGTGTGTGTGTGTGTGTGTGTGCTTGCTTTAGATTTTAGGACTGTCCGCTGATATTTAGGCAAGTATGTCACAGTGTTAGTATTCAGAGCTATCTGAACAGCCACCTGAATCGAGGTATTTGAGGAACCACAATAGTGAGTCATCAATCAGAAACCCCTATATAGAAAACAAATGGAAATAGTAGTATAAAAGCTGGTTGCCTTAGCAAGATTTACAGCATTATAAATGCCAGGAAACTTCACCTCTTCACATTTCTGTGACCTTCTGGCACAGATGTTATAGAATGGCACTAAACCATATTTTCACCATGTCCCTCGACTACTGCAAACAATGTTCTGATTGATGACATCTTCTGGCTCATCTATAATCCTAAGGCCCATAGTTTTATCAAAGTCCATTAGCAAGGCAAAGGCACATATAGACACTCTGAAATTTACAGAATGGTTAGATTATATCCTTAGTATTCACTTAGTCATGAAAGCATGGCCATTCGGAAGGATGACAAATATGATCTCACCAGATGGGAGTGAAATAAGGAAATTCCCAACTGAACACCTGTGCTTAAGAATTACAATGTCATTTATTTTAAAACTTAGACTTACCATAGCTGAAGAATATAAAAAACATTGGTGTTTGAGAGAGAAAAATTAAATTGCATAGTCATAGTTGGCCTGACAGAAAATGAGAGTAAAAACAATTCCTGTTGTATAGATCTGTCTAGAAACAAAATATAAGAAAAAAGAATGCCCCTGTAGTATCTAAAACAATTTCAGTTTAACTGTAAATCTAATCAGTATTGATTAAGTGAAAATTTAAAATTCATATATGTTCTAAAAATCCTGTTTTCTATTTTTAACTGGCCATTAAGACTTTAGGAGATTAAAACAGATATAAAACCAGCATTGATTTCTTTTTGTGATAAAACTCAGCTCCTTAAAAAATATTCATTAGAATGTGGCTTTTTTTGCTTCTTTTCTCTAGTTGTTCACCCTGACGATTCTTATGACACAAGTGGCACCATTTTAAACCCCAAATTGTGATTTAGCTTTTATTTTCCTTCAGTACCCTCAATACTTCTGCAGGGGAATAAAAAGACATTTGTTGGAATCTGAGAATGTAATTCCAGTTATTCTAATTGACACAGAGTTTCCATATATTGAAACAGATTATGTTAGTCTGATAAAAAATCTGCTTTATCATCATATGTTATTATTTTATAAATAATAATTTGGAATTTCTGGCATAAAAATATATTTAAATCACATCATTTTTCTTTATGTAATCTTTCAATACATACCATACCTATTGAAGATTATACAGATTTTAAATTTAGAGAGTTACAGGAAGTCATTAACATAGATACGCTATGTCTATGTAGACTTAGTGCACAAATACAATTATCCAAAAATTTTAATGTAATATATATAATGAAATGCTTTTAAGGACAAGAAAATAATTCATGGGTGGTGTGTGTGTGTGTGTGTGTGTGTGTGTGTGTGTGTGATCAGATTCAGCTGACTTTTATTCTTAGTAGAATTCATGATACTTGGGAGAAAATCTTTGTACACTTAGGTGTTAGTGCTTATTTAGGGGAGCTTTCTATCAGCATTTTCACAAGAAAATTCCAGTGGATTTACTGCATATGCAATTAATTTGTGGCTTTGAGCAAAAAAGGAACACAAAATATTAGCATTTTAGAGGAAGTTTTTTTTCTGCTTTCATGGTATTGAATCATTCACTCTTTATTTTCTTCACTAGGACAAATTTACTGTATTCTTATACACAATTTTCAGCAGTTGGCTTGAATGACAATAATTGTTGAAGTCATTGAGTAAAAGAATAATTCTACAAGAGCACTTGGAATTAAGAAAACACAGGGAAATGTGGGAAATAGTAAAAAAAGGATCTATATAAGACACTTTTCCTTTTGATATTTATTTCACAGATAATTAACTATTGAAGCAAAAATAAGTGTTTGCCCAATTTATAATATATCTAGAAGTAAATATGTGAGACAAAATCACAAAAGAAAGCAATCAAAGCCTGATATCATACTTGAAATGGTGTTAACATCACTTAAAGGTGGGCTGTACTCAGACAAACAATATCTTAAACCCTAGAGGCCGCACCAAAAACACAAAAAGAAACAAAGTGTAATTAATTATATATCATGGGTAATAACTGATATAAATATTCTAATAAGAAATCAAAAGAGAAATATGGGAGTAATAAATGTCAAGGTTCAAAATTTGATGAAATTATATCCATAATTCTATAAAAGAGTAAGTTGCTCTAAAAACACAGTTGAAAAATAGAAATAATAGGTGTAGGGTGCTTAGTGGCTCCATGGGTTAAAGCCTCTGCTTTCAGCTCAGGTCATGATCTCAGGGTCCTGGGATCAAGACCCACATCCCACATCTGGATCTCTGCTCAGCAGGGAGCCTGCTTCCTCCTCTCTCTCTGCCTGCCTCTCTGCCTATTTGTTATCTCTCTCTGTCAAAGAAATAAATAAAATATTTTTTAAAAAGGAAATAAAAGGTGTATAAAAAACAATCCCCAACCACGTGCTTCCGCAGAAAGAATCCATAAAAAAACACATACAAGTATGATAGGCAGAATTCTGAGGATGCTTTCCCCCAGATTCCCCTCTCTTGGTTATTAAATCAATCAATATTCTAAGTTCTGCTGAAGGAAGTTGTAGATCTAATTAGATTTATACACCTTATAATAGGGAGAATATTCTTTGTTTTTCAGGTGGGTCCAATGTAATTACTTGCGCCCTGAAAAACAGAATTTGCCAGCTGGAGTCAGAGAGATATGGCAGATGGGGAGAAAACAGAGAGCTCAAACCGTGAGGAAGACTTGGCCTGTACCACTAGCTTTAAAGTTGGAAGAAGGGGACCATGGCCTGAGATGTGTAGCTAAACTTTAGAAGCTGAGAATGACTCCATAACAAAAATCAGCAAGGAAATGAGGACCTTGGTCTCACAATCTTGTGGAACTGAGTTCTGCCAAATAAATGAAATGAGTTTGGAGACAGAATTATCCACCAAGCCTCCAGAAAATGATGCGGCCTTGACAACCCCATGTGTTCAACCACACGAAACCTAGAGTAGACAAGGCTGAGTTACCCTGTGTCCAGACTCCTGATCCACATAAACTGTGTGCAAATACATTTGCGTTGCTTGAAGACAAAGTCCTGTGATAATTGGCTACAACAGCAATAGATAAATAATACATAATATAAAGGACCAAAAAATACACTATGAAATAACAATCATAAGAAAGCTAAAGTGGCTATATTAATATCAGACAAAGTATATTTGAGACAAGTAATGTTACTACAAGTCAAGAGCTGTTTTTCACATTGATGAAAGTGTTGACTTATTGAGATTAGTCATCTTGAACACCTATACACCTAATAACAGTCATTTAAAATAAAAGAGCAGAAACCGACAAAAATTCAAGATAGGTAGACAAACCTACAGTTTATTTGGAGATTTTAACACCCAAAACTCAGTAATTGGAAGGTATACACAAAGTAGACACAAACAAGTGTCAATAACGATGCAGAAGACATAACAGGACCCAGTGCTTGAACTAAATGGATATTATGAACCACTGCACATACCAAGAGTATTACATTCATTCTTTTCAGAGAACAGAGAATAATCAATGTGATAGATCATATGTCAGGCTATAAGATGAATCTCAACAAACCAAAAAGATACTTAAAGTTATATATGGCATAATCTTTATCCATACACATTGAATTTTATATCGGTAACATAGAGATGCCTGAGAACTCTCCAAACTTGTTTAAAACAAGGAACACACTCTTAAGTTAAATTGGGTCAAAAGAGAAATTATAAGAAGCATGAAAAGATGATATTAAATAAAAGACATATAAATAAATAAAAATAAAACCACTCCTCATTGCTCCATGAAGGCAAAACGAAGCTGTTCTCTCCTTTTCTCTGACGTTATTCTTGGGTTTTCCTGTTCTGCTCTAGGTTGCTGCAGTTTCTTAAGTGGACCCCTGAGCTCTCTCAGAGGACATTTTGCTCATGGACTACTGCCTGATTTTGAGGGGGATACAGAGGCTGGGGTCCCCTACTTTGCCATCTTGCTGATATCTGAAAAAACTAAAGGGTATATTTGAAAGAAAAAAAAAAAACACTTCACACATTGAATTGAAAGTATAATAAATGACTATTTTAGGTTTCATTTCTTAAATCTGTCTATTTTAGGAGCACCTGAACAGCTCAGTCAGTTAAGCACAGACTCTTGGTTTAGGTTTGGGTCATGATCTGAGGGTCCTGAGATGGAGCCAGCCTAGGGTTCTGGGCTCAAGCTCAGAGTCTGAGATTCTTTCCTTCTCCTCTTCCCTTCCCCTTCTCTCCTCCCCCTGCCCTCCTCTCTCTCTCTCTCTCTCTCTCTCTCTCTCTCTCAATCTCAAATAAATAAATAAATATAATATTTGTAAAAATCTATTGTAACTTCCTAATTTTTTTCAGCTGTGGATGAGGTAAGGTTTCATTATGATAACCAGCACTTGACAAAAAACCAGCAGTCAGAGTAATTTCAGTTAACTTGGGTTTTGTGTTTAGAAAGCTTGACTACCTATTGAGATACCATGTTTAATCTGGAGGCAGTAAAACAAAACCCACACAGGCTTTTTCTTTCTCAAGCTCCCCAGTATACCCAGTACACAATAATTGTTTTATAAATCATTTCCAGTTATGGTTTTAGCAGAAATTCAGTGCATGTGGTTATCTTGTAAAGATAATTCGAATGGTTTCATTATTCTCTCTCTATATATATATATAACTTATCAAACTTGTCTTGTAAATCAGTGTACACCTCATCAACACCAGAAAAGCTTGCATAAATAAAAGCCTTACGAGTCTGAAATGATAATTACCGCAATCTAATGAATTGCATAAATCACTTATAATGAAGGGAAATAAACAAGTACGCTGAGATGAGCACATTAATAACTTGAGTTTTTCAAAAGCAATGAGTAATTTAATTTATATGGTATGTCCACAGACAGTAACAACTTGAACTTTATTTGTGAAATAATTAGCTGTTAATCTAAAGGGATACGACTTATCTACTAGCAAGTACTTTAAACTGAAAAATAAAGATTAATTTTATCTTTGATGAAAATTATTCTGATAATACCCTATGATTTGAAAGTCAATATAAAGTGGGAAAAATGAAGATTGATTTAAGTTCATACTGACAAACCTAGAATTTATTCCAAATTATGAATTATCATGCTTCACAATTCTAATTTGTGATGTGCTATAATTTTTAGTGATCCACTTATTCAAGTGCTAATTGGATTTTATTTTTTATATATTTATGAGGGAAGGGAGGGAATTTATAACTTTTATCTTTCACATTTTAATTTGGATCATGAAAAATACATAATTCATTCATGAGGTTCGCTTTCATTTGTTGAAAGAATATTCTCCCAGGTAACAAAAACCTCAAATATAATTAGTAAAACTACATCTCCCCACCCAAGTAGCATGATTATTACCTAGGCTAATATATTGTATGTACTTTATTTCTCTTGACTTATCTAATCATCATCTTCTTCTCCACAAGTAAGTTTGGAAACAGTATTTTATTTCCAATTCAGTAAGCTTTCAGTTAATTCCTCCAATGAAAGGTAAATATATCACAATAGGACTGTCTCATTTTGAAATCTATTCCTTTATTCATTTATTGGTTTATTCAACTATGCACCAAGTTCTGTGTTAAGATTGGTGTATTAAAATGACCAACAAATAACCTTAACTTCAAGGAGTTCTTAGCTGATGGTGAAAAGTCATATCAATAAATAAGCACAATATAATATAAATGTCATTTTTGTATGATCTATGCTTAGGACTTAGTATTGAAGGAAGAGTCGTGCCGTGGCTAGGTTATTGGGATTTTTTTTCACTGTGGTTTCCCAAATAAATGATTGTCAAAACTCAAGTTATAAATGAAATGTGGAGCTGTCTTTGAAATCAAAAATACCATGTCTCATAACAATACATGTGCACAGTAAAACAAGAATGCAGGGGCCCAATGGCCACCAGAAATAAGTCTGAACAGTACAGTAGAGTGGCAAGAAACTGGTACCCAACAAAGAGCTATTACGTGGACATGAAACTCAAAAGATGAGGAGTAATCACCTTCACTCACCTTAAAAAACAATGCTGTTGTTCAAAGCTTCACTTTTCAAGGTGACCCAGTTAGAGAGGTGAACCAGTTAGACCTGAGGAACTAATGCAGAAGAGACAAATGCCAATATTTGGCATCCATAAAGAAATGAAATGTCTTTTGGGACGCCCACCCAGGTGGCTCAGTCATTAATTGTCTGCCTTGGGCTCAGGTCATGATCCCGGAGTCCTGGGATCCAAACCTGCATCCGGCTCCCTGCAGGGGTGGGGGGGTGGCTTCTCCCTCTCTCACTCCCCCTGCTTGTGTTCCCTCTGGCTGTGTTTCTGTCTCTCAAATAAATAAACAAAATCTTAAAAAAAAAAGAAATGTCTTTTATTACTGTTGTTTTTAACAAATATGTTGTACAATACAGACATCCTATCTGAACAGCATATTATTGACTGCCATTTCATTCAAACTGGAATAGATAAAAGTACATATTATCTTATTTCATGTTTTTGTTGTTTTCTCATGGAATAATTTACCAATTTGAAAGGATAGTTACCTTTATTGATGCAGTTTAGGTATGCAGTACATTTTTATTTAATCCTTCCATGAAGAGAGCTCAAGAGTAACTTCTCTCTGACTACTTTTCCTCCAGATCTGTTGAAATCTATGCATATATTCCAAAATTTAGAAAACTAGTAGGGTCCAGGAGACATGGAATAAATTTCTAAGGAATTGTTATACAGTAAAAAAAAAATAATAAAAAGTACATTAAAGTCTTTTTTGCCAGTTCTTGGCACAGACTTCCTGAACTTGGAAATGTCTGATTGATAGGAATATCTTTTGTTATGCACAATTACCCCTTTCTGACCATATGCTAACATGAAGACTTTTTTTTTAATATATTTTATTTATTTAACAGAGAGAAACACAGCGAGAGAGGGAACACAAGCAGGGGGAGTGAGAGAGGGAGAAGCAGGTTTCCCACCAAACAGGAAGCGGGATGCGGGGCTCAATCCCGTGTCTCCAGGATCATGACCTGAGCCGAAGGCAGTCGCTTAACCAACTGAGCCACTCACACACCCCTAACATGAAGACTTCTTGGTGGGCCCCTAGATAGTTTCAAGATGTGAGCTAGTCACCAGCTAACGAGGGGTTAGAAGGTTGGAAATTTTAGCCCTATCCTCAACCTCTGAAGAGGGGAGAGGGCCAGAAATTGAGTTCAATCCCAAGTGGCCAGTGCTTTAATTAATAATGACTATATAATGACACTTAAATTAAAAACTCTGACATAATGAGAGGAAAGAAGATTTTGGATTGTTCAACATATCTGTATGCTAGGAGGATGGCATAACCCACTTTCAGGGGACAGAGGCTCCTGTGCTTTGGACCCTTCTAGATCTGCCTGTTCATTTTTATTCTTTATAATAAACTTTAATGGTAAGGATCACATTTTTCTGAACTCTGTAAGTCAATCTAGCAAATTATTAAAGCTGAGAGGAAGTCATGGGAAGCCCTGAATTTTAGAATTGTCCAGTCAGACATAAGTACGGTAGCCTGAAGTGAGGGGAAGTGATACGGAACCCTGAATGGATCTACATAAACTATGAGTAGCTAGTGTCAGCATTTAACTGAATTCTAGGACATCTAATTGATGTCAGAGAATTGGAGGATTATCGCTTAGAAAACCATAGAGGAATATGACAAAAGGATTAGGATGAAATAATAGACAAACAGAAGAGATTACCTTAGAGAGATAAAGCACTTAATAATGGCAATGTTTACTTGAAAAAAAATTTAATTTTATCATAATCACAAATGTTAATTTTGGGGCACCTGGGTGGCTCAGATGGTTAAGCCTCTGCCTTCAGCTCAGGTTATGATCTCAGGGTCCTGGGATCGAGTTCTGCATTGGGCTCTCTGCTCAGCTAGGAGCCTACTTCCTGCTCTTTCTCTGCCTGCCTCTCTGCCTACTTGTGATCTCTCTCTCCGTCAGATAAATAAATAAAATATTTTTAAAGATGTTAATTTCCTAAGTTCATAAGAAGTTTCACTGGTCTTAATTTTGGAAGGGTATGTAAGAAAACAAATGAAAGCAGAGATACCAGTTTTATCCCTACATGTGGTATAGAAGAAAAGGAAACCATTGAGTGAGCAGTTCAAGGTTTTCAAAATTCAGCAGTGTCTACATTAAAGAAGAGCAGAATGGAAATGGAACATCAGAGGGAGCAGCACTGGGGGATCACTGCAGCTGGACTACAGATGGTAGAGAGGAATTTCTTTGGCAATCACAGTCCTAGGAAATTCAAAAGTAGAGGAAAACAAAGTTTCAGGAGAAAAGGAGCAAAAATACTCTAGACATGGAGGTTCCTGAGGACACAGGTTTTGGAAGTTTCATTAACATCCCTAAATCAGACATACCCTAATGTGATTCTCCAATTAGGACAAGTGTAGACACAAGGGACTATTCCATCCTGGAGGAAGGAAGGCATAGGCTCTTGGAGCTTCTGCCAAAAAGACTGATTTGTTATGTTGAAATATTAAATAAGCATTGGTTCTTTGTGAGATTGGGAAATGTGGAGGTAATATAAAACACTCAAGATTGAGTCAAGAACAAAATTTAAGGTCTTACTATTAAGAGAGACTAGATGCTCTTTTCTAACAATGAGGCTTCATTCAACTTAGCAGCATGGCCCAAGTAATCAGGACTTTGAGGGGAACAAATACCCAAATTGGTCACTAAGAAAAAAACTAAGACCACATGAAAGATCATTTGTCAGGAAAACGTTGAGCTTTCAAGAAGAATGAACTACTTAAGATATTATTCTCTAAAAATGAAAATGTTTGTTTTGATAGTTGTTTCCACCAGATACGGCAACCACTATAATAAAAGCCTATTAGGGGAAGGTTTCTCCTTATAGGGTTTTAAATGGCTATCTTAGGGTATTCTGAGCATTAACAAGCCACCATCCTGGCAAAAGTGGAAATAAAAGTTCATAATTTTGCTTTTATTTTCTCTTATGATTCTCTAGGGGAAGAAATACACAGAAAAATAACATACATACATACATACATATATACATACATAACAACATCAAATAAGTTTCAGTTAAAATCTGAATAAGATCAGGGCACCTGGGTGGCTCAGTGGGTTAAAGCCTCCACCTTCGGCTCAGGTCATGATCTCAAGGACCTGGGATGGAGGCCCCGGCATTGGGCTCTCTGCTCAGCAGGGAGCCTGCTTCCCCCTCTCTCTGCCTGCCTCTCTGCCTACTTGTGATCTCTCTCTCTGTCAATAAATAAAAATAAAATCTTTTTAAAAAATCTGAGTAAGATCAGAAGACAGAATCCCAACCAAGCAAATATCTGAATGAGATACATCTTCATAGGAGTAATTAGACAAAGAAAACAATGAAAAAAAAAAAGTATTTTTAGAAGGTACATTACTCAAAGGCATGTGTAGAGGGATGCCAAGATCTGAGAAGCAGAGAAGGGAGCTAGGTGTTTAGCAAATCTTCAAAAATCGACCTACTGTATCTTGTGCATGTGTTTTAGTGAAGAGATGAGTGTAAGTCATTCTATGTTATTGGAAAAGTAGCTGAAAAACCAGTCGAGCAAAGCTTCCCCAGTGTTATTATGAATTACTTTGAGTTTCATCTTACTGGCAAGTTTTCCTCAGATTTGGAAGTTGCATCAATTATTTATTTATGTATTTATTTATTTAGCATAAATTACATTTTTGCTCACATATCTATGCGTACTTAATATTTACAAATGCATTCTATATGAAAAAAGATATCTTTTTTCTTTGATTAGAAAAGTTTGTTAATATAAAGTTTGGCCAAACTGTGAGTAGAATTCCTACTTCCCAGATAAAAGGTTGAGACCGTACATGGGCATTTGGATAACTAATGGAAATTTATTCTAAAGACTGACTTCCACCCTCTATCTCTTGCACTATAAAAAGTTAATTTGACCTTGTGTACCTTGAATATATTCAGGTCAGCGGTCTTTAAATACTTTGGACACAGTATACAGGAAGTATCATTTGCTTCCCATTTTAGCTTCACTGTTGAAAGGGAAGCCTCCTGTCTGTTCTTTGCTTAAGGAGAATGGGTTAGCAGCTCAGTATGGAGCACTCGGGGAGTGGGGAGCAGTGCCTGTGAAGACAAACAAAAAATAGAAACCATCAGTTGGCCTCATCCACCTCTCCAATCCATATTCCCCTTATTTTCTCTGTAGTATTTTGAAACAAATGTGATATTCCTTGACATTTAAATAATAAGATTATATTTTATTAAAGCTTCTTTTCTTCACATAGCATCATATTTGTTTTAGGGATATAATAGATGAACTAGACCTGAAGAGAGTTTGGAGGAGAAAGGAAACCACACACAGACACACCCGCGTGCGCAATGAGATCCCTCCATATGCAGGCTCATTATACAGTTGACGTAAAGTGAATCTTCTGAAGAGATTTTGCAGTAGTTTTGTACAAAATGATTTCCAAGAGTTTGATTTTTGTGAGATTCATTATGCTGGATACTTTTGCTCAGTTTCGTAGTAAAATAACATGAAATCTCAGGTTAACGGTGGAAAAACTAGCATATGGAAGAGTCTAATAGGATTCCTAAACAATAGAGTTTCAAGCCAGCCTTGGTAGAATGTAATGCATGAAAATGCAATTTTTATTGGGATGCTCAGAAAAACAGAGAATCATGTTATTTTATAATCAGCTTTTCACCACAGAAAATTATTCTACTGACTGGTAATCTTTTCCATAGCAAGTGTGTGAGAAAATTATAAGTATCCTTTTTGTTTTGTCTCTCATGCATGACTAGCAAAAGAAAAAGGTCTGTCTGCATTTAGAAAAGATGAACATATGGCTCCCTGTCAATTTCAGGTCTGTTTTCTTTGAGTCGTTCACAAAAACAATTAGTTAGTTTAGAATCATGGACATTTCTATATTAAAAATAAACAAAACAAAATTAATCACTAAGGTTGGCAAATTCGAAAAATGCAAATTTCAATGCAAAGAATGATAGAGAGTTGTAAATGGACTGTGCAAATAGGACTCAGTTGTTCCCAATAATGGGATCTCTTCCTGATTAATCTTACTACATTTATGCTGATCTCAGTAGGAGTCCACTCTTGCATAAAAAGATGTGACGCTTTTTTTTTAATCTTTTGCATTTGCCAAATCAAGGGAAAGTCAAACAAGCACATTAAATAACTAGGGAAAACAAACACTATTTAACTCAGTATACGACTCTAAAATAGTTCATGTATTTATAATTGTCATTGCCCTAACTGTTGTCTTTCATACACTATTAGTATTTTCCATAATTATAGTATTTTGTAATTTATCACCCCAGAATCCTACCTTTTTATATTTTTTTCACTCTATTAACTCAATGGTCATACTATTTTTACTAAAAGTTTAGTTTTATTCAATTAAGAAGCATTCAGAGAGCTTATTAATTAGTGCTGATTTTGCAGTTTGGAGACTAAAAGTGTAACATAGATACTTCCCTTTGTCTCCAACATATTATAATATAGTTAAAATATAAGACAGATACGTGTATCATAAGTCATGAATGCTAAAAAAAAGGTTCATATATATTGAGAGAGTAACATAAAAGTTGGAGAATTTGTCTTGATCTGCAATCACAAACAACATGTAATATGCTTTAATTAGTCTTGTTAAAGATCCTTAAATACATGGCTACATTCATTTAATAAGTATAGAATATGCAAAGACCATAAAAATATAGATCAACAACAATTTGTTAAAAAAGCATTGTCTATATTTGACAAACGAAAAATATTCAGGTGTTCTGGCTTATGATAAAGGCACAGTGAGTGTAATAATTTTTAGGAATGCTTTAAGCCACAATGACCTTGGAAACCATGAGCATTAATTTTTACATTACTTTTGCTATTAGAGCGTTTGGTGAAGGTAAATTGCATCTTGAAAACTGTATTTTCCAAATTAGTAAGTTTCATTTGGTAGAACGTGTCAGATAGTGATGTTATTTATATACGCCAATTGTTATAATGAAAGGCAGAGGGAGAAAAATGGAGGTGGATCACATATAGAGACATGGAGTAGAGCTAAGCCAAAGAGAGTAATCGCTACCAAAATGGCGAACTCAGAGAGTATAGTAAAATGATGGTTATTTCATAGCAAGGAACCAGAACTGTTAAGCTGAGTTAGGGTCCAGATAACTGCAAAGGGCACTTGTGGAAGATGGAGCTGTTGTTCCCCTCCATCCCTCCACATGCTCCAGCACCCACCCACCCCACCCCCCTACCCCACTCTCCACCCCCACCCCCCGCTGCTGCAATTGTCCTGGGAACAAATCATCTCTTCTGCAGACAAGCCCTTGGTGGAAGGTGGAGAGCCTCATCCCACAGGCTACACCCTCTCGGGGTGGGGGGTCGTTCTCAGTAACTGACTGACGGGGAGTATTGAGTACTGAGCCTTACTCTCGTTTCAAGCTGAGGTGCAGTTTTTCTGCACGCCTTCTCAGTACTCAGTAGGACCGCACCACAGCTCTCCTTCACTGAGACCGTATTCCTGGCCTTCTCTTCTCCACACTACCGTCTCTCCCACTCCACTTCTGTGAGAACCTCTAAGAATCACCTGAAGACAAATCTCCATTTCAGCATCTGCTTCCAGGAAACACACTAACACTTCACTGAGTCTGAAGTTTTCAAGGCATTCATGAAGACTTGCCTTCTTTTCACTACAAAGTTTTCTCGGGCTCTCTGCCAAAGGCAAGGGATAGTACCGACTCTCTTGTCATGGCAAGCTCGGAAGAAATAGTTTTTGTATGTGCTTATTTGGCCTTGGTCTATTTATTTTGACATCGGAATGAAAGCAAGAGTCCCTGAAAGTCACAGCAATGTCAGAGTTGTGAAGAGAACTTAGCCCTTATTTAGACAAGAGTTTTGAAAAAAGGCTGAAGTAATTGCAAGGTCATGGAAGATCTACTGAGTATGGAGTTCCCCACCAGGGTGTTGTTTCATTTTTCTTTGTTTTGTTTTGTTTTTGGGGTTTTTTTTAAGGCAGGTTGTTTTCTAGGCTACTATTGATTAAGCCTAAACTTTATTTAGTCTCAAACATAAGTCTTTGAATGTGAACTTGATGTTTTCCCTAATTCAAATAGCCTAATATTTAATTTAAAATGTGTTCATTAGAAATATCGTAGACTTTGATCTTTTCTTTTTCACCCATTTTGAATGATTTTGGTGTGAACTGATAAAAATGCAGCCACTTCCCCCCATTGCTGTGTTAGTTCTCCTACTATGGGATTGTGAGTCATCAATGTTACTTTGGCCACAGATCAACAGCTGCATTTAAATATACAGAAACTTGATTTTTTTTTTTAAGATTTTATTTACTTGACAGAGAGAAACACAGCAAGAGAGGGAACACAAGCAGGGGGAGTAAGAGAGGGAGAAGCAGGCTTCCTGCCAAGCAGGGAGCCCAATGTGGGACTCGATCGGGGTCTCTGAGATCATGACCTGAGCCAAAAGCAGTTGCTTAACCAACTGAGCCACCCAGGCGCCCTGAGAAACTTGATTTTGTGCACAAAGACTTATCATAGCAGATAAAAATTCAAACACTAGGATTTGTTTTCACCTATCTGAAAATTGTTTCTTCTAAAAAATACTCACATTGAAAAAAATTCATATTGCCTTTCAGAAGAAATCCGTGATAATGGTAACATATGGCAGCTGGTATCACACGTGGAAATGGGCACAGTTCTGTTACTGGAGCTCTATAAGGCTGCGTGAGAATAACTAGTTTAGCAAATAGATGTTTAGAATTTCTAGCTGTGATATTGACCAAGTGTTCTGTCGACACCTGGGATTACATCCTCTCGACGGTGGAGAAAGGACCACATGGAGTTACCACGCTTGCTCCCAAGCCTCTTTGGACGTGATTGCTTCTCATGATTCTTTTCCTCTTTCAGCAGGTGCATGACTTACACCTTAACACATATATCAAATCTCTGTGGTCTAACTCTGTGCTCATCTGGGTTCTTTTATGAACATCCAGCAAGAAATCCAAAACACCAGGAAGTCTTTCTGAAAATATGATTTCACAATTGGGGCTCCTTTTAGATATATATGGAGGTTACAAATCACTGAATATAATGATTAAAATGTTATAAGTTTGAAGATAATTTATAATCTATAAAACTGCATATGCTTCCTGAGTCTTTCCATCTAAAAATTATCACTATATACAAACTCGTTCTGCAGTGAAAAATAATAAGGTAGCTTTTGAAAAATGATTTGCATGCTTTAACAAATATTTATGTAAATAAATTTATTTTTTAGTACATTTTACTCAAAAAGTTTCTTAATATTTTGATGGCTTTTAAAAGCCAGTATCATGGGGCTAGCCATTACTAATGTATATTCTATTGAGGAATTTATGCGCACTGCTTCTGAATTAAGCAAAATGCTTCTTTGAGTTTAATATACATGACAACTAAGGAAAATGTGCAGTGCATTCAATGTTCTCAATTCCCATGTATTACTTGGGGAGTTTTATCAAGGATTATGAGATATGTAAGTCCCTAGATGATTTTCCTGTCATTTAAAAACTATTAATACTACGGTCATTCAAATATCATTTTAAAACTCGTTCATTTAAATAGTTCTTTATACCACAATAAATTGTTCTGTGCAACGAAGCAACACTTTTAAACATAATTCATCTTTGCTCTATTGACTCAGAATCAACTTGGTATACTATATTTTCCTGGCACAGTGTTGACTTGCAGTACCCCAATAAATGTGTCCTATTTTTATGATCAAAAGCTTTAGAAATATAGTAACTAAATAATACACATATGTGAATCTATCGTAAATCCACAGATCTCTTGGTAAATTTTATATGAAATAAATGTATAATCTATTTGGTTAAAATCTCTGTTTGAAATGAAATCTAGGTTCCTGATTTTTTATAACCCTAAATTAATATGTTGTGATGTTTTCTTCATTAAAAATATTACTGAAAGCACATATTCAGAGATTTATGATATTTCAACTGGAAATGCCAAAACTTTATTGATAAGGAAAATCCGTGTTCTGAGGTGGCTGACCAGTCCAGCCGGGGATCCCAGTCCCGACCCCAGGGCCATTCTAGGCTTTCCCTTAGCCCCATCAGCTGGAGCCACAAGAGGGGCACAGATAAGGAAGTAAAAGTATATAAAATACCCCCTTTGTTTGTACTCAGGGCTCAGACCTTGAGAGATTACTCTCTTCTGGGCCCCCTAGCGTGAAATAAATCTCTGATCCTCCAAGGTCTCCGAGTGCCACTTGGCTTTTTTAGCCAGGATCTTGTCCGTGTTCCATAACACTATGACCAGAGGAAATTATCTGTATTAGACATTAGACTTCTGAATATTTTCTCTCTCTCTCTCTAGATAGATAGATAGATAGATAATAGATAGATATTTCAGTGAAAAAAATGCAGAACTTAAACATTAATATTTACTTCTTTTTTTTATTATTATTTACTTCTAATTGCTCTCTTATTTAACCCAGCCTTGATTTCAATAGAAATGGCCATGGGAACATCTGCCTTTGGCCATCCCCCAATCCATAGTTCTAGCCTCCATTGTTTCTCTCATAGATCAAGTATTTAAAAAATATGTTTTACAGGTAAACATATGACTTCCAAGTTATATTCCCAGATAGCATGCCCACAGAAATTTCCTTTTGAATTTGAATGGCAAGTATTATTATTACCACAAAAATATAGGCCCTTTGTAACTGAAGAATGAAAGAAAGGTTATCGATCTTACCCTCAGTTTTCCAATTGTATTCCTCATATACGTGTATGGGAGTTACCTTTTTATCCTTTACTTTTTAAACATATTTTTACAAAATCAGATATATTTTATATAAAAATTATTATTATTATTATTATTAGGAATTTTCCTGCATGGGATATTTTTCTCATTTCTATTTATTGATTCAATTATTCATTTATATCTATTTGGCAAATTGAATACTATGTTTATGCTTAGGGCTTATCAACCAGTACTACTTTATTTAATCTGTCCTCCAATTATTCCAGATATGGCTACTGGAAAGTCTTCCAGTTAGGTCTTATGTCCTTGATACACTTCTACGTGTGTGTGTGTGTGTGTGTGTGTGTGTGTGTGTGTGTGTTAGGAAGTGCGTGTCACTTTCTGGCACTGCAATGTGCTTCAGGCTCACCCAGTATAATCTGTGCCCAAGGGATAGAATTAGCACTTTCTCCAAAGGCAGTGGGGCTTCATATTGGAGAATGGCATGGGAATTAAAATACAGGTTCTCTTGTGCTCATTGCTGCTGCATGTTCTTGCACACAGGCCCTCAACTGACAAGGTAAAGAAATATGTGTGTATACTAACCTGTTTACACCCTTATATATATACATTTTTTAAATATTTTTTATATAGCCATTTTTATCTGTGTTAAGTTAAACATGAATTTATCAAATTTGTGAGCATGGTGTTCATAGACATTTTGTTTTTGTTGTTTTGTTTTGTTTTATTTCTTATTATTCTTTTAACATCCATGAAATCATTAGCAATGGTCCTTCTTTCATTTCTGATATTAGTAATTTCTGCCTTTTCTCTTTTTTTTCTTGATGAGCCTGAATATAGGTTTGATTTCATTATCTTTTCAGGAACCTGCTTTGGCTTGGATGCTTTTTCCTCTATTACTTTTTCAGTTACATTGGTTTGGACTCTAATTATTATTTTCTTTCTTATGCTCATTTAGGTTTAAACTGCTATTCTTTCTCTGGTTTTCTCAGGTGGAAACTTAAATGTTTTATTTTAGATAACTCATTTCCTAATATTTGTACTTAATGATTTACATTCCCTTGCCCTGCGAGAGCCATGAGAGACTCTTCCTTGGTTCTTCATAGTAAGACTCTTCATGAGGATGGGAGGTGTGGTGGAAGGAAAACCCTTGAAAGTGTGGAGGCTGCCTAAGACCAGGTGGGATCCCTACCAACCACTGCCCAAATTCATTAATTAAAGCTGTCTACATGCTTCCACATCTGTCCCTTACCTGATACCATCAGTGCCATAACTAAATCTGGCTGAGATTTTCCCAGATTTCCCCAGATTTGTGGTCTTTCTCTAGGTATGTGGTCCTTCTCATTATTGTGTGCACCAAAATAAGTATACATTGTCACTGTCATAACCAGGAAGTCAACCGTCAGTATGGAAATTCCACACCCACAGTAGGGCCACCTGCTGGTTGATAAGTAGACTATTCTTTTCGCTCCTTTTTGTTCTCCTTTTTCAAGTTAAAAAGGATCAGCCATGGCTTTGTTTTGTACCATCATGTGCTCTTGGAGAATATGTGAGGCTCCTATTAAACCTCTCAAGAGTTTTGCATTTGTCTAAATGAGTAAATTGTTGACAGCAATATTTCCTTAGGTTTGTTTGTTTTTTTTTCTTTCTTTCCTATTGTCTAGTGTCTAGGAAACTCAGTCATGTACTTTTCATTTTCATGCTGACTGTATTAGCAACAGTGATATGGATAACAGACTCAAGACTATCTGTTCATTTTATGCTTCATTTAGTAGGTAATGGAGTTGTTGATAGATTTGTGCTGCTTAAAAACCCTCCCATGGTTTTTGAGCTTCTACTATACAACAATGTATCATGAGAGATGCCTTACTGAAAGAATGGTAACTGAACTTCTATCCACTCTATTTTCTTGGGAAGTGGATAAGTTAAAAACAAATATTCACACCCATTTTGAAGCTGAAAATATAATTTTCAGCTAATATTCAGAGGTTGAAAAGTAATTAAAGACAATAGCAGAAAAGACAATCCATAAACGATGGATAACTCTATCACACATGTGATTTAATCCTAGATGGTTTTTAGAATGAAACATTGCAAAAACATTCTCTTATTCCATAGATGTATAGTCTTAAGTGTCTAGGAAGCATCACCCAAATAAGCTGCAAAGAAATACCAGACATATAAGGCATAATATATTAAGTCAAGCTGACAAACTTACTTTCTTTTCTATATTACTCTGAGAAGGCCGTCAGATGTGAAAAACACATCACCAAGTGGAAAATATGCCTGTGACTCATCTTATACCACTAGTTAGAATTTACAAGTTTTTAGGGTGACCAGTTGAATGCATTTTAATTTGCAATTTACATATATACATAAATTTATAAACATATATGAATTTATATACATTTATATGCATGCATATACATATATAAACTGAAAATAGAGCACTTTCAAAATGATGGCATTTTGCTGTAATCAAAGAGAAAATGCAAAGCACAATGTTAACATTTCTTTCACTGTTGCTTTGTTGTGTTTATTTATTGTAATAATCAGGATACGTTAGGTTATGTTGCAAAACCAAATAGTGCCAAAATCTCATTAGCTTAACACAAAAAAATGTACATTTTTTCTTTCTATTTTCAGAGAATTAAGCAGTAGAAGTTCTATCTTAACATATGCTTGTATGTCTATGAGGGCAAGGGAAGATGATGAACCTGTGTTGGCTCTTAATTTCATCCTCCTAAATGTGATACCTGCCACTTCTCTCATATTTCATTCCCCAAGGTCACTGTGGCCTCCTCTTAGTTCAATGATCCAATGGGACAATCCAATCCCACCATGTCTCTGAAAGAAGAGAGGCTGTGAACAGCTCTGTGACTACTTCATTTAGGTAAGTGAAAAGAAAGCACTGAACATACCCTAGTTATCTTCTCAATTTTAGTGACTTCCCTAATAAAGAAGAAAATTAGAAAGAATACAGTGCTATAACCAGAAACACCTACCACCATTCCTAAGTGCCACTGGAACCAGTGGCCTCAGAGATTTAGAAGAGAGATTTTCTACGTAACGCTCTTGTAAGTGTCCACATGACTGCATGGTTGTCAATAAGACAGAGTTCTACCCAAGCTCTGCCATCCCAGTATGAAGAGGCAGGCATATGTAGTTATCCCCACCTTTTCTGAAAACTGCGAAGACTTCCTCTCTAGACTCTTCCAACTAAGGGAAAACAATTTCAACTCTGCTTTCCCCAGTATCTTAGCAGAAGTTCTTAATCATCTATATTCATTCTCCTTATGTGCAAATATTCCATTGTTTCATGAATAGGCAAAGCCTCTTTGTGCAATTACCTTTTTTCTTGGTGAACCTTTTGTTCACAATTGAAAATTTCTGGATTCACTTTGTAACAAACCTTTCTCATATAATTTCTTTATTTATGGTAACTGACTATTTTATTCAATAAACAAACACAAAAGCAATCTTAAGTATTTTAACTATCAATGTGGTAATGACTTAAAATTAGAAATTCTGTGCCTAGTAAATGGCAAGTATCTGAAAGAAGAGTGTTCAAAATTCTGACTTCAATTATGTAATGGTTGAGATGAATTAATTCCTTAGTCTGTTATTTAGTTTCATAGAAATTTAAAATTTATGCAATAATCTAAATTTTACTCCCATTAGAGGTGATCAGAGGCAAGATGCATACTTTATTAAGAAATAACACGAGTTTTGCAATTTAAAAAATTTAGATTGAATTCCCAGTTACAATACTTACTCTTATGAACAAGTGTACTCTCTGTGATCTTCGGCAAATTATATAACCTTTCTGAATCACATTTTCGCATATGAAAACTAAAACTGTGCTTTCTAACACAGAGAATAAGGGAGAACACTTAACCTGATTCTATATAGAAAGAACAAACACCATGCCTAAAACACATTAGATGGTCAATAAAAGTTACTTTTATTTTCATTATTTTCTTTCTGGCAATATAACTAAAAAGAACTGGATATTGTGAAGAGAAAATTTGAGAATGAGGCCCTAGGTTGTATTAAGGGAAGCACTTCTCATGTCCTTCCCAGAGCGCAAACCCCAGGCGTGGGGGGAGAAGTAGGTATACTAATGTTGAATTTAAATAGAAAGTTCAATGTCCCATTCTTATTTTTAAATGGATTAGGAAAGCTACTTGATAGTCCATGATATCTAAATATAGGGTGGTTATTACTGCTTTCGATAATTATAGAGTAGTCTTTAGTTTATCAGGTACCAAAAAATTAGAGTCAACTTAAATTCATTTTTCTGAACTACTTCTCCATGATTTTTCTGAGTTTTGAAGGCCAGAAAGAACAGCTGCGGTATTCATTAGTGCTTTAGAGAGTTGGAATTATGTGAATTTGGGATGACAGTAAGTGAAAATAAATCCAGTTTTCCTAGTGGGTCCTAATGGTAACTCAAACAAATTAAAATCAGCTCTATTTCAGATGAACCATCTATAAGAACCTGATTTTCACAGTTCATGCTGTTAATAAATCATTGTTCTATAGATATCATTGCTATTTATTTTGTGTTGTTCTTGTCACTTCCATATGGCACAATAGTCAAGAACTCAAACAATTTTCATAAGTACCCAGATGATTTAGGCTAGCATTATAGTCTTCCTCATGCTTTTGCTTAATATCTGAATTTACCTGAGTCTACTAATTAGCAACTTTCAAGGTGCTTAGCACTTTTTTTAATTGAATAATTTGACCCATAACATTGTAGTTTAAAGGGAGCAGAATGTTACTGTGATCCACTTATATACTGTAATAAGATTGCTAATGTAGCCGTATTATATGACATAATTAGAGTACAATATCATTTTCTATATTCATTATACTATTCATTAGATCTCTATGCCCTTTTTAGTCCTCATAACAAGCTTGTGCCCTTAACACCATTATGTTTATCCCTCATTCATTTCCTGGTAATCACTACACTCTCTGTTTTTTACAGATTTAACAAAATTCTTCCTTTACCATTGAATTTTGACAGTTTTAATAGAAATCCAGTTTCTTCCTAGGTTTGGGAAATTCTTAGCTCTTGTTTCTTTAAATATGCTTTCCGTTCCTTTCTGTGATACCCAGTATTCCTATGTTGGGTTTTCTAATGGAATCTGATATTTCTCATAGGACTTCTTCATTTTTTTCTTAAATTTGTGGTCTTTTCTCTTCCACCTGAGACATTTCTATGTTTCTATCCTTGAGCGTGCTAATTCTGTCTTCCATATGATCTGCTCTATTTACAATGCTTTCTTTATCTTATTGTTGAGTTCTTCAGTTCCAGAATTTGTTCAGTTCTTTTTTTAAAATTTTACCTCTTTTATAAAGTACTTCTTCTGTTCTTTAATTTTTTTCTGAGATTATGTATTGCATTACTGAGTATTTGTTTTTGCAGTTCCTTGAATTTTGTCATAACAGCTATTTTAAATTCTTATTCAGTTAGATTGCAAGTTTCCATGTCTTTGGGTCCAATTGCTGGAAAATTCTCATTTTCTTTTTGTAATAGTGTAATTACTATGGTTTTTCATGTTGTTTGATGAGAAGTGCCTTTGGTTTCGCTTAGGGGAGCTGATTCACCACCAGGGCTGGGAGTGGGCATTAAAAAAACAAAACAAAACAAAACAAAACAAACAAACAAACAAAACAGGCAAAGGATGTCCACAGGCAGGAAGAGGAGTGTACTTAGAACTTTGGCTGCACCACAGCCTAGTAGGGGGATTCCAAAGTTGAGTGGAGGCATGTCCTAGAGATTTATGGTGTTTACTCTTGCTGCCTGGGGAGCAGCAGGAGACTTCCTTTACTTCTTTTTGCTACTTCTCATTTCCTTTTCTCTACCCCAGTCACTGAGGTCGTTCTTCGGTGAGAGCAGGTGGTCTCTCCAGCAACAGTGGGCATGACCCTGTAGACCCTCACTCAGCCTGTCACCTGCCACCACTTCTGCCATCAAGGTTGTACTAGCTTACCGCCACCAGGTCTGCAGTCACTCCCTCCCTGTGCCACCTCCGTCAGAGTGCCCACTTTTGGGAGCAGAGATGGATGGATCTTTTGGCTATCCTGATACACTGTGCAGGACACTTTTCTTTTTTTTCTTCATTTATGATTGTCAATTAATTTAAATCAAAAGAGAAAAAAAGGAATGAGTCACGTGGCTATGATGCTGAGGTCACTCTGTTCTTAGCACATTTTTCTATGATGCTTCACAGTTTTTAAAGCATTTAAAATTGAAGCTTTCTAGGACACCTGGGTGGTTAGTCAGTTGAGCATCTGCCTTTGACCCAGGTCATGGTCGCAGAGTCCAGATGGAGCCCCACATCAGTCTCCCTGCTCAGTGGGGAGTCTGCTTCAACTTCTTCCTCTGTCCCTCCCTCTTCCTCTGCCCCTCCCTCTGCTCCTTCTCTCTGGCTCCTTCTCTCTCACATAAATAAATAAAAACTTAAAAAAAAAATTGAAGCTTCTTTACAAAACTCTCTCTAAAATGTTGGCACAAAATTATGTGCCCATTTCAAGTAAGGTGAATTGGAACTCACTATTCAAATAGTGCAAAGACTCTAACAATGTATATAACTAGGTCGAAAACTATAATTTTAGCCTTGTGGTCAGTATTCACTGAAATAAAACTCCTTTTTTTTTTTTAAGATTTTATTTATTTATTTGGCAGAGAGAAACACAGCCAGAGAGGGAACACAAGCAGGGGGAGTGAGAGAGGGAGAAGCAGGCTTCCTGCTGAGCAGGGAGCAAGATGTGGGGCTGGATCCCGGGTCTCCGGGATCATGACCTGAGCTGAAGGCAGTCGCTTAACCACCTGAGCCACCCAGGCGCCCCAATAAACCTCCTTTTTAGGAAAAGTTGTATATCTTATTTGAGTATATATACAAATAATAACGGAAGCAATGATTGTGATTAATTCTTTCATATTACAGGTTAAGTCCCGTGGCTTTGAAATATCCAAATAGATTTTTTGAAAAAAGTCAACTCCCTCTCTCACTCCCCTTGCTTGTGTTCCCTCTCTGGCTATGTTTCTCTGTGTCAAATAAATAAAATCTTTAAACAAAAAAAAAAAAAGAAAAGAAAAAAGTTAGTCAAAAAAGACTTTGGTACTTTTGCCCTTGTTTTTCAGTTATTTATACTTAAATAATTATATGGAGAATCTAGGAAAAGAGGAACTGAGGAACTCAGTGAATATTGAAATTTGGAAAATATATATATAATGTATATATTGAGTACCTATTTTGTATTAAGCACTTTGCTAAGGAATGGTGAATCAAAAGCAATCACAAACCAGTCTATGAAACTATACATCCCAGAAAATAGTATATACTATGATCATGTGTTGGATCCAGACCAAAAGGAGATTAAAGCACCCAACATGTTACAGGATCCAGTAACATTTTGTAGTACAGGTTCCTTGGCAATAAAATATTCTCATTGTTGGAACAACACTGGTTGAAATAACCATATATGGTTGTCTCTTTTGCAGAATGTCTAAAAATTTATGTTGCTAGTAATTTTAATTATAAATACCTGAAAAACACACGTGGTTTCTCAAACTTAGTTTCCTATGTAATCATTTTATGATAGTGGTGTTCTAAGGAACAAAAGTGGGGAAAGTCCAACTGATAAAACTTGTTTTGTCAAAATTGTTTGATCTGAAATTATGGAGTTCTAGGTCCTTTCTTCTCATTCCAATTCTGCTGGACTCTTACTTACAATTAGTTGTTATCTATCCAAAATTTATTTTTTTTCAAAGCTCACCTAATATTTTTGTACTTGATTAGAAAATAATCTTTCAGAATCCAAACAGAGACTACTTTTCTTATAACTTTTTATAGATGTAAAATCATTACATCAGAGTACTTTTTGTGTATCACTTATGTGCCATTGACAGTCAATTTTCAAATCTAGAGATTTTCTTCTAAACTCTAAAACTGATTTTTTTTTAATTTTCAGATGTCAAAAATGGGAGAATAAGATACATATTGACCATTAAGCAACCACAGAACTGAGAATAAAATTCACATTTCTGCAAATTGTTAAAACATGGCAGAAGGGACAGGCATAATTCTGGTATTTAACAACAAGAGTAATATGATATACCAATTAATGTTAGTATTTTTATAGTAACATTTTGATCTGCATTCAGCAGATACAATCTAATTTGGTTGTAAACAAAATTTAGCATTTTGCCAAGTCTCTAGATTGGACTTTTGAGATCTTTTAAATTAAAGGAGGGGAATAAGGTTTTCACAATATAAAGTAAATGACTTTTAGCAGAATTTATGGATTATGTAATATATGTTATAAAGGTATAAGTAATAACTTTATTCAGCACATTCTATATCATACTCAGTTTTATTAATACATTAGGCTTTAGTAGTAGCAGCTAAATTAGCCACTGCTCAGTTGTCAAGCTCTCCTATATGAAAAAAAGGTACTGACCTCATTATTAAAGTATTATAATTAATTACCACCTTATGCACCAACAAAATTACGTACCATTTTACAAACCATGGCATACTTATAAAATCAAATTAAAAGCAAACTCACAAGGTGTATTACTAGGTTATATATTTTGACCTAAAATCTCCAAGAGATATCACCACTTTGACTGATGTTGGGTCACTTATTTAGCTAAACTTCAATTTTCTCAATGTTAATAAAACCATAATAATATGTGGGAAAGATTGTTAAAATAAGATGATTTTACCTAAATGCAGTATATAATGTCAGCCCATAAGAAATGCAATATAATGTTAAATTCATAATACTTTTTAGTGATCAATGAGTATCAAATAACTAATAACTGTGTAAAGGATGAATTTTACTATAAACACAGGCTAAAATTGGCTAAAAGGCATGTGCTAAGTTATGGAAGAAAAGATCTCAAAAATGTTATCTTAAATTCAAGTAGTATTTTGTTAAATGTTCAAGGAATTTAGGTAAACAGTAGAGTGACAATGCCATAATAAGAGATGATGAATGATTCACTAATAACATAGAACTCTCTTGGTATTTTAATTTATAAAACAATCAATTGGACAGAGGAGAAGTTTTTAGCAATATGGTCATTATATTTAATTTTTCTGTGATTTTTTAACAATACCAAATAAGTTTACATTGTTTTACTCCCATCTGTCTCAGTATGTAATTTCTCTATTTGTTTAAAAAACTGCCAACACAATATACAAAATATGACAATATAAATGCAAAGACAATACCTGGCAATGTTTCCATATGTAAAAGTAACTGATATTTACATTAAGCTCATCCTTAGTGTGATCTTTATTTAAGAACTAAAGCATTTATGAATGCCATTTGTAAAAGGGCAAGGTGGTAAAAAACTACACAACGTTTTCAAAACAGATTAAAATCATTTAATATATTTTATAGTCATTCAATAAGAATGATTCCAAATCTATGTTGATTAGCCTATTGTTCCTATTATGGGTTTGTTGAATTAAAGAATCATTTACTTTGGCATCGCTCATTTCAATATGTCCTAGAACTATAAAATTGGGTAAGAATACATTATACCACAGTATTTTTCAAATATTTACGTGAGTCTAATAATCTCAGAGCAAAGTTTTAGATACTGATTTCTTTTTTTTAATTTTACTTGTACTAACTCCTAACTAATCTTGATTTATTAAAGCATAACTTCACTTTGCCAATGAAGCCACCATGAATAAAAATAGCATAAAATGTGTCACTAAATATCTTAATCTGTGTACTCCATAAAGAGAATCTGGGACAAGGCTTATGCCTGACTACCTAATTAAATATAATTAAATTTCAAGTAAACCAGAGTGGATAAAAAGGTGACTAAAGAGAGCTGGGAGAAAGAACCAATAATAAACTTTAAACTGTTTGTCCCATCCTATCTACTGAACTGAAATAATTCAAACGTGCATCTTGTGTCACTCTCATTGTAGTCTCCTATTTGTTTCTCTGTCAGTTTTCTCAACTCATCCATATATATTTGCTGTAACATTGCTCCAAAATCATCTCTAAATAAATAGAATTGAATAGAATAGAATCGAACTTTTATTCCTGCAAGATGTAGTAATACAAACCAATTTCTATCTTGCTGCTAGAACTACTAGGGGGAAAAAGAAGAAAGGAAAGGAAGGGAAGGGAAGGGAAGGGAAGGGAAGGGAAGGGAAGGGAAGGGAAGGGAGAAAAGGGAAGGAGGAACGAAAGAAGGAAGGAAGGAAGGAAGGAAGGAAGGAAGGAAGGAAGGAAGGAAGGAAGGAAGGAAGGAAGGAAGGAAGAAAGAAAGAAAGAAAGAGAAAAAAACCTAATAAAACATTAGAAAAAAATAAAATAGTGCTATATAGTAGGGCAATTTCTGAGAAATCGCTACAAAAGAGGTGTGTCCTACTATTGCCCACCTCACTGCCTACACTAGTTTCCAGGCACCTACACAGGCATGAAGAACCCTACTGAGACTGTGCAGTCTGTCATAGTTAAGGAGTGAATCTGTCAGTATACGAGGGTCAAGATGGTGACAGTTTGCAGGGCAGAATACTGCAGAGGAGGTGACTGCAGAGACAAAGAGAGCACAGGAACACTGGATATCTGCTGAGGTTTTTCTTGGGTCATCAGTCAAGAACCAGTCAGCATATGCATGTGAAGGAACTATCTAGGTCTGAAAAATACCCACTGGAAATAATTAGTACTAATAATCCCTAAAGCTCCCAAAGGACCAGAGTGGAAAACTTAACAATACACAGAATGTAGGCAGAGAACTACAGAGGATACTGATTACCAGGTGTTCTAAAGGCAGAAAAACACAAGCTACAGTAAGACCAAAACAATCACTAGAGACAGAACTGTAAATGACACAGGCGATAGAATTAGCAGACAGGACTTAAAAACTTCTCAGTACATTGCTCATGTTCAATAAGGTAGAGAAAGATTTTACAATGTGAAAGAAGAGAAAATGTAACGTCTAGGGATGACCTTTACAATAGCTGGGATGAAAAATGTACCACAAGGGATTATCAGCAAATTAAATACCACAGAAGATAACAGTGACCTTGAGGAGACAAAAATATCAATAAATATAGAAAGAAAGTGACATTAAAAGAAAACTAAGAATGAAAAACTTAAAAAAAAAAAAGAGGGGGTTTTAACAGAATGTGAAGAAAACCATGGGACAACTTTAAGTGGTGAAATGCATGTGAAACTGGAGTCCATAGATGGTGAAGAAGGAGAGAACACAGTGAATGAAAAAAATAACAGACAAAACTTTGTGACTTTCAGGAATAATTTGAAGTCTTGGAACAGAACTCCATCAAATTCAACATAAGACATGAAGAGAGCTGTGGCAAAGCATATTTCATAGTCACATAGCATGAAAACCATGATTAAAAAAAAAAAAAAAACAGATTAAAAGTGGCCAGACTGAAAGCATTTCACACAAATGAACAAAGGCCAGAGCAGTTGTCTCTGCTCTGGAACAACAGTGACCTAGCCTCTGTAAAAGAAGGGCGAACAGCAGTAGCTACAGTAACGACAAAAACACCACCACCAAATTAGAAAGCTGCATCTTTTTTTCCCCAAAACCAAAGGCAACATATTTTCTTTGATATACAAAAGCGAAAACAATTACAAGAAGTTCTGTGCTACAGTCACTGTGAAAGGACCTCTTCCTCCAGGAAGAAGGAAAACAAAACTGGGAATTAAAAACACCTTAAATTGTAAATTGTGGGTAAATATCACTTTTTTCTCTTTTTAATAACTTTAAACTCATTTACCTGCTTCAATCAAAATCAAGAATAGTGATAATCACAATAAATCTACAGCGTATAAACACACCACATAAAAGAGTGTTAGGTTGGATAAAAAGGTAAGAACCAAATTCCTGCAGCCTAAGAAAACCTATCTTCAATGTCAATCCACAAACAGTTTAAGTGTAAATATATGGGGAAACTACCATGCTATGACGAAGCTAAAGAACATTTACTGGATAAATTAACATCAGACTAAGTAGATTTCATATGAGACTATTACCAAGGATAAAGAGGGCATTTTCAGAATGATTAAGGCTTAATTCATCAAAAGGATATAATAACCTCAAATATTTATGCACCCAGTAACAGAGCTTCAAAATAAGTAAGGCAAAACCTGAGAGAACTATAATGAGAAATACACAAATTCACAATTATAGTCAGAATAATTAATAGAAGAAAGTTGACAGGCCATCAGTAAGGACATCATTGACTTGAACAACAGTCAACATGAATTAACATTTGCAGAACATTTCCCCTGAAAAAGTTGAAGACACATTCTCCTCTATTTCTACCTTGAATTACCACTTTACCAGTTTTCCCAAAATACACCAATCAGGTGCTGGGTAAAGATTGAATTCAATCAATGTTGAATAAATGAGTAGTTGATGAATGTCTGTATACCCTCGTACAGTCAGATGACCTTTAGCATAAAACTTAATGTTATATGAGGCTAAAAATAGGAAATATGGCAATATATTTGCTGAATGCAGATTATATGCAGAGGAATAAAAAAATATCTGTTGTATTCAGGAAAGATTCAAATTTAGTTCTATATTCAGTATTTAACAAGAGAGGATTGTGTCGATAAAATATCCTCTATGTTTATGTGTAATTACTGCCTAACATGGACGCGGAGGTCTTCCACTCCAGAATGAGGAAGGCTCTTCAGAAATGACAATTCATTTCACACTTCAATTTAGCCTACTGAGTTAATCTGACTAATCTTCCTAAAATAGGTTTTGTTCCACTAAATGCAAAGAGGTTAAGCAGCTTGCCCAAGCAAGTAAGCAGAAAGTCAGATTCCATTGTATATATTTTCAGCAACTATGCTGTGTGCCCCTCTCAAGACACTCTTACATAAGAAAATGTTATAAGGGGCGCCTGGGTGGCTCAGTTGGTTAAGCGACTGCCTTCAGCTCAGGTCATGATCCTGGAGACCCGGGATCAAGCCTCACATCTGGCTCTCTGCTTCGGCGGGAAGCCTGCTTCTCCCTCTCTCAGTCCCTCTGCTTGGGTTCCCTCTCTGGCTGTGTTTCTCTATCAGATAAATAAATAAAATCTTTAAAAAAAAAAGTGTTATAAGTGCTATGATGAGGGTAGCAGGGACACAAAGGAGGGATGCTCATAACTTTATTTGTTGTAACCCTTTCCAATTCTTCCTCTGTGAAGTTCTCCTGGTTGACTTCACAGAATAAACCCCCTCTGAGAGTCATAACGAATCACTTATCACATTCTGTTTTGCTTAACTACATTGTGACTGAAGTCTTGGAGGACTAGAGCTCTACTGGATGTATTTTATCTCTTAAATGTTTCACAGTGCCTCGTGTAGAATATACGGACATAAATGGAGTGAATACAACCTTGGTTGAGTACTAAACAATGCAGGCATTTTCAGACAGCCCATTCTCAGGTTATATCTAATAGTAATCATAATTGTTCAGGTGTAATATGCATGTTTTAGCCTTTCCAGACTTTCCCGTTTCATTGTATTTTCTTATTATGACAAACGAAAAATTATAGTCTCTCAGTAAAGTTTTTACTTTTTCCAGCTTCCAAAATTATGGTTTTGAATTGGATTTCTCTTCCATTTCTAACTATTTTAAGGAAGTTTTTGGTAATCAGGAAATGGTCATGTACATTAGAAGAAAGATATTTATATGATTAAAGTGCTATATTTATATATTTATATATCAGTATTTATAATATTTGTCTATATTTTAAAATCCATTAGCTAATTAGAATCCTTTACCTTTAAAAAAAAAATCTGTGTTTTAGCTTCATCATCTTGGCCACCAACTATCTCACTTTGCCTTTGGGCATAATTATTGTCCATCTCAATTATTTGGGATTTTAACGTAAAGAATACATTAAATGCACATTGCTTATACATTTAACTAAAAAAAGAAAAAGTTCCTAAACTAAGCCAAAAGTGTTATTATTAATGTGCCAATTCCCTTTGTAGGCTGGCTAGATTCAGATATCTGTCTTAAGTCAATTGTATTCTGCAGCTTAATTTATTAGTTAAAGTTCTCCTCTTGAATTTTGCCATCTGATATTTATTAGGAAAGTTGTTCAATTGTGTATTGTGATTTTTTCTTTTTCTTTTTTTTTTTTTTTTGACATCAGGAAGCATTTTGTTGACCTGAGCAGGGGGTTGTCTAGGAGCTTGACCCACAGATACTCCCACGTACTTTCACAAAAGTGTGTGAAAGAAACCCACTGATGGCAAAGAGATTTTCAGAGTCCCTCCAGGGACAGAACCTGGGGCTTCCCTGAGCGGGGGCTGGGGCCTCAGTCCTAGGTGCTGGCTTTCAGCACTGCTTTATAAGGTCCCTGCCATCAACTTGAGTGAGGGCATCAGGCCAAGCAGAGGACCTGTCCTTCCACTCGCATGCATGCGATATTCCTATGTAGATGTGTAGATATTCCTACAGGTTGGAGCGCCTGGGTGGCTCAGTTGGTTAAGCAACTGCCTTCGGCTCAGGTCATGATCCCGGAGACCCTGGATCGAGTCCCACATCGGGCTCCCTGCTCGGCGGGAAGCCTGCTTCTCCCTCTCTCACTCTCCCTGCTTGTGTTCCCTCTCTGGCTGTTTTTCTCTCTGTCAAATAAATAAAATCTTTAAAAAAAAAAAAAAAAGATATTCCTACAGGCAATACTGCTGGGGTGCTGGGGTGGGCCTTGTGAGAAAACTGCTCTCTCTCTCCTGCTCCTCTTCCTTGAGGACTTTCCTCATTCTTCCCCCAGATTTTTTGTGCAACATCTCTTATGCGAAATGTTAGTTACAAAATATCACAGATGTTCTTAAAATATGTTTATTTTTGGAACTGGGGTGATCCCTAGACCTATACATTTTTTCCTTATTCATTGCTTTTTATCACAGCTTATCAAATTAAGAAAAACAGTTTATTGTTTTTAAGTATAATTTATAATTTTCAGCTCTCATATATGCATATTATTTAAAAAACTAGGACTAAATAAAGAAATAAAACTAAGACATGAAAGTCGACATCAGACAGAACTATTTTTCATTTTGAACAGTCTGTTATTTATATGAACCTGCTTAATATTTTTTTTACCTGAAGGGCACAAAGAATACTATTGTAACCTGCACACTTCTGATATGGGGAAGACACTACCTGTCTCCATCAGTCAGGGGGTAACACAGGAAATAGAGACTGCGATAGGTATTTTAATCAGTAAGAGATTTAATACAGGGACTTAAGAGCTTACAAAATCACTGGAACTGCTGAAAACACAAAAACCCTTCAGGTGAATGATTGTAGCAACACTGGTCCAATATTTTCTCTTTGCTGCAGGAAATCATTGTGATACAAGACAGCAGCAAAAGCTACTCCTGCAGAAAGAGTAGGCCTGCCTAAGTCCTGCTGGCAGAAACTCAGACAGAATTATCTAGAAGCCAAGGCCAGTTATTCATCTGAAACCGTAGAAAGGAATCTGCCATTTATCCAGCTATAACTCCAGTACTGTGGAAGGCACACACACACACACACACACACACACACACACACACCCTCAAAAAAGCAATTGGGGGCATCGATAAGTCTATGACAATTTTTGTTTGTTTGTTTGTTTTTGATTTTTTCACAAAAACATGCATGGACCTTTTACAATTGATCTTCATTTAATTTAATTAATTATTTTGAACCAAACTGAATTAGGCTTTCATCCAGAACTACATTTAAATTGGTGTGGCCAGTGTCTTCAATAATGACCAAGTGTGCAATCCTTACTTTTCATTGCACTGTATTTTGCAGGATTGACAAAGTAGCTTTTTCTTCTTTTGGATTAAAACTAGAAAACAAAATTTTCTTCTTCTAACTTGACTGAAGTCAAATTACCCATACCTTCAAGTTTGTCCTCCTATTTTATAGCTTTCCCAGTTCCCTTCTTCAAATAATCAGTACTTGCCTCTGTACACAGAGAGGTACAGTCTTTGAGCCTCTCTTCTCTAAGTTCACACTCTCCTTAAGCGAACATCCTGTCTCCTGACTCTAACTGCCATCCTTTCCAAATTTAACCTCCACACTATTCTTCTTTCTTGAATGCCAGGCTGATAGAACCCAGCAGCCTACACAATACCTTCTCTGGGATGTCTAATAATTACCACCAGGTTCACCTGGCCCATCTCTACTCTTCCTCAAACCTCACACCCCCACATGGCTCTTACATCCACAGCCAACCATTCCGAAAATTAAAATTCTACAAGATCTATTTTCAAAATATTTCCCAAACAGACATCTCTTCACCACCTTCCACCATCGCTCTCCTGATCCAAGTCACTGTCGTATCTTGTTCACATCTCAGGACATCTTTCTATCATGCCAACCTTGGCATGTTTCCAAAGTCCAAATACCTGCAAATATAACTCCAAGAGATTACATTTCATGTTATAATTATAAAGACAGTTTCTTTGAAAATTCATGTAGGTTAAATATGTAGTCAAAGAGAGAAAACAACTTACAGGAGTACAATAATAAAAGATGGTAAATGCAGATTGACACCTCGTGACATAAAAAATCCATCTTTTATGGATTACTCTGCCTCTTAGCGCTCTTACTGCTTCCACTCCTTACACAGTGTTTACACAGTGACTACTTTCAGATATAGTTAAATTCGATTTTGTCACGTTCACCCTATCACCCCAAATTTCCAGCGTCTCTCTATGCTAACACTGAGTGAAATCCTTCACTTGAAGACCTAATGGCCTAGTCCACTTTCACCTTTCTGCCATTTTCCCATCTCATCACTATATATCCTCGTCGTCCATCAGCTAAGCCAAGCAGATCTTCCTTAAGTCTCTGCTTTTGTTTTTCTCCTTATTTGGAACACATTTCCTTTATGTAGACACACAGATAGTTCTTCTTTTTCTTAGGTCTGTATTCAAATGCCACAGTTTTAGGGGGGGTCCTCCCAATGCACTCCCACTAAAATATCAAGACACATGATTCTTTTTTTTTTTTTAAGACACATGATTCTTTATTTGAATAGAGCTCTCTATCTTTATTCAGAACATTTATTATAACTTTGTTTCTTAGATCACTTTTGTTAAGATTATGTGATTCAGAAACTGCCACTTCACAGTTGTTGAGAAAGTAGGATGATTTTGACTAATATTTATATGCCTTAGTCTCGATCTTTATGATGAAGGTTATAACATTTTCAACTTGATAGGATTGTTATAAAGATTAAATGAGTTACTAAGTAAACAAATCAGAACAATGACTGGCACATTGTAAATACTCAAATGTTAGCGATCATAATATATTTGTTCTTCCTTTCTTTTTTTTTTTTGTTAAAGATTTTATTTATTTATTTGATGGAGAGAGATCACAAGTAGGCCGAGAGGCAGGCACAAAGAGAGGAGGAAGCAGGCTCCCCACTGAGCAGAGAGCCAGATGGGAGCCTCAATCCCAGGACCCTGAGATCAGGACCTGAGCCAAAGGCAGAGACTTTAACCCACTGAGCCACCACCCAGGCGCCCTTGTTCTTCTTTTCTGTTAGAATCTAAGCTCCCTGCAGACTTTATATGTTTTACTTACTGTTTGTTACAGTACCAGGCCCTAGAAAACACAGCAAGCATTCAGCAAATATTTGGTGACTAAACTGGGTGACTGCAAGTAGGCAATAACAGGTAACTGAATTCCACTAAGAGAATAGGAGTTTTTATTTTAAAACCAAACACAAATTTAACTATCTGCAAAAAGAAAAGATATCTTAGATATTTGGCAAACACAAATAAGTAAAGTCAAATTCGAGAACTTCATGTACTTTTCACCTACTTGCTCAGATATGTCATCAATAGACAGGACCACTTTTCCATGAACAGGGTAAAGGAAACAGCAGCAACAGAAAGGAACACCGGATGGGTGTATGGCTGGACATTCTGCTTTAATAGATCATGTGTGCATCCAGGAAGGCTGGACTGCCCCGTTGAACACTATTTCGCTTATTGATGCCCGTCTTCACTTTGATCCAAAACGAAAGGACAAAACTAAGAACCATAGAGCAAGACCTCACTGGCCACACTGACTAAATAAAACTCTGTCTGAAGCCTCCTGTGTTATTTTATTGAGACACCGGGAGAGTTCTATATATGAGAGTAGGATAATGAATAGACCAGCTCTCACTAAAAAAACTAAAAATATTTCAGGGAAAAATGACATTGTGACCAGCAGGCTGCCTATAAGATATAACCTTGACAGTGCGTAAACACAGGTGTTCATGTAAAATCAAACTGTGGTGAAAGAAGTTCATCAGCCTAAGTTCAAAATGACCAGTTTTGATAAAGGAATGCCCTTGTTACAGATGGGGCAGGTTCTAGAAAAGCAGTTTTGATTCCATTTGTATGTAATCCTATAGTAACACAATAAAATGACAGAAAATACCTTCTTTTTTTTTTTTTTTTGGTGAACACAATTGAGACGGCATTCTGTTGTATAATTTTGCTTCTATCAATGAAGTTTCATAAGAAAATAATTTCCTATAATTTATTACACACTAAGGACAAGACCCATTGGGCATAATGCTAAAAGAAGCAAGATTTGAAGGTTAGTTTTAAAGTAAAAATTTTTGTCCTGACTGTTAATATTGTCTTCTGAGTAAAAGTTCTCCCTGCAAAAATTTTTGTCCTGACTGTTAATATTGTCTTCTGAGTAAAAGTTCTCCCTGCTTTAGGCACTTAATACCAGACATCCCAAGCTATCTGATTACTAATAACATTATGGTATGTTCTTAGAAACTATTTTTTTTTTAAGGTTTTGTTTATTTGACAGAGAGAAACACAACCAGAGAAGGAACACAAGCAGCGGGAGTGAGAGAGGGAGAAGCAGGCTTCCAGCCCAGCAGGGAGGCGGATGGGAAGCTTGATCCTGGAACTCCAGGATTGTGACCTGAGCTGAAGGCAGATGCTTAACGACTGAACCACCCAGGCACCCCCTTAGAAACTATTTTTGGGGGCACCCGGTTGGCTCAGTTGGTTAAGCAACTGCTTTCGGCTCAGGTCATGATCCTGGAGACCCAGGATCGAGCCCCACATTGGGCTTCCTGCTCGACGGGAAGCCTGCTTCTCCCTCTTTCAGTCCCTCTGCTTGTGTTCCCTCTTTAGCTGTGTTTCTCTCTGTCAAATAAATAAATAAAATCTAAAAAAAAAAAAAACCAAAAACAAGAACTATTTTTGCATTGAACTTTGACCTAGCTATATGAAATGCTCCAGACCTTTAAAATGTATTGTGTTCCTCTCCAAAGCAAAACAATATTCTTATTTATTTTTTTTATTTTTGCCTCTGCAAACTTAGCCATCTGAAATGGAGATAATTGCACAAGAATTAGTTTTTTTTTTTTTTTTTTTTTTTTTTAGATTTTATTTATTTATTAGAGAGAGAGAGAGAGATCACAAGTAGGCAGAAAGGCAAGCAGAGAGAGAGGAGGAAGCAGGTTCCCTGCCGAGCAGAAAGCCGGACGCTGGCTTCGATCCCAGGACCCTGAGATCATGACCTGAGCCGAAGGCAGAAGCTTTAACCCACTGAGCCACCCAGGTGCCCAAGAATTAGATTCTTACTGGGGAAAATGGCACCAAGCCTGGTGAATCAGTGCTCTGCTTGCTTCCGATAGACCAGGTAGGGGAAGAAAAAAATAAAATAACATACTAACATTTTGAGTGAGCAAGAAGGAAAATTTAGTTGTAAAATAGAAGCAAGAAGGAAAATTTAGTTGAAGTGTTTTTTAAAGCTTTTATTTCTTCGAGAGAGTGAGCAGAATGATGGTAGGGAGAGCAGGAGAAGCAGGTTCCCCACTGATGTGGGTTTTGATCCCAAGATCAGGACCTGAGTAGAAGGCAGACACTTAACTGAGTAAGCCACCCAGGTGTCCCTGTTCTTGAAGATTTTGAGGGATATTTGGTACTAGTGGCATGTTAAATATATACTCTAAACACAATGTATATATGTTATTTGAATAACAATATTTTAAACTTTTTTTGTTTATGATTACCTAGTAATGTCCACATGGGATAGTCTCACTAAGTTCCTATCCATCATTGATTGCATCATGGGCTCCCTGGCAACCCCTAAACACTGGGGTTGATGGACCCACCTGAATCTCCTTTCCCCTGCTTAAATGTCACCGCACCCTGTTTTTGAGCATACTTGTGGCTCCAGTGTGGGGAAGGCCAGAGGATAGGTCACCATCGGTTTTGGTTTGCAGAAGTTTTGGCCATTGAGAGCTTTTCAGTTAGCTCTGATGACCTTTGATATGTACCCACAGTGTGTGTGTGTGTGTGTGTGTGTGTGTGTGTGTGTGTGTGTTGATACTTGCTTTCTGGCAGTATGAGATACTTTAGGTTAATCACTTAAATTTTCTGCCCCTGGCCTAGAATGAGAAATTTGTCCAAGGATCCCTCATCATCTTATTGTTCTATTGTTTGGCCACATACGTAGGAAAAGCATTTTGTGTGTGTGTGATGATGAATAAGGTACTATATGCATATAGGGGGTATTTTGTGGACACAAGTTATCACACCATTCGGGAAAATACCTAGGAGCATGTTTGTTGGATCATACAATAAGACTATGTAGTTCTGTAAGAAACTGCCAAACTACCTCCAAAAGGTCACGTGTCATTTTGCATTTCCATCAGTAATGAATGAAATTTTGTGTTTCTCTGTATACTTGCTAGCAATTTATATTATCAGTTTTTTAGATTTTAGTCATTCTAATAGATGTGTGTCACTGTCTTATAATTTTTTTTTATAAACATTGTTAAGATAGTGTAGGGGCCCAGGGCAGGCTGCCCCAAGATGGGTCACATTGACACAAAAATTATTTGGAGTTAAATGTAATGAAAACCCAGCAGAGGGACACCTGGTGGCTCAGTCCTTAAAGCATCTGCCTTTGGCTATGGTCATGATCCTGGAGCCTCGGGATGGAGCCCTGCATCAGGCTCTCTTCTCAGAATTCCTGCTTCTCCCTCTCTCACTCCCCCTGCTTGTGCACCCTCTCTAGCTGTGTTTCTCTCTGTCAAATAAATAAATAAAATCTTTAAAAAAAGAAAAAAAAAGCAGATGCAGGAAAAGCTCTCTGCCTGCCCCCAAAACTGTCTAAATTTACATTGGAAAGGAGAGCCTGTAGGAGGAAGAGAGCTATTAACAGAGACTCCCCTCTACCTAAGGAACCTACCTGCATAATAGGGCAGCCTTCTTTTCTTTTCCCAAACATCTCTTTCCACCTTCTTGTGAATGAGCTTTCCCCCTTCTGTATCCTCAGAACCTTCCCTCTACTTAGATCTATGAACTTCCCATTGCCTCATTGTCTTTGAAATTTCCAGTACCAATGTTATTAAATCTGATTTTCTCCTGTCAATCTGTCTCATGTCAATTTGATCCTAGAAGAACCATAGGACAGAGAACAATCTTCCCCCCTGAAAATAACATTTTGTTTTCTTATTATTTGAATCCAGAAAAGCAAATTCTTTGGAAATCAACTCATTTGTATCAATAGGCAAGAAAAAGTGACATGTAAGAAGGGTAAAGAATTGCTTTTTCATCTCTGAGGGTGTGTCTGTTCATAACATACACCACACACTATACTTGACCAAAGTCTTAAAAATTAAAGAAGAAAGAACGGTGAGCAGTATTTTTAGGTACATTCTCTAAAGTAGTTTCAAGATCTCTTGTTTTCTGAGGTAACAGTTTTTGCTGCAGTGATTCAAAGCTCAAAAAAGTAATGATAAAATAATATAAGACGCATATTTTTAATCTCAAGTACTGATCATATTCTTATAATCATCATACCGGATCATATTCTTATAATCATCTATACAATTTACGGTTCACTTCATGGTTTCTTATGTAAACAGAGACAGGTGAATTCAAGATATTTAAAGTATTTTTCATTAAATGACTACAAATTAATGCAGGATAATTTCTTGAAATGATAGATACTTAGAATACCAAGTAAGTTTTAAAAAGTCAGTTATTTTCTTCCATGGGCTAGGAAGTGGAATATATTTTGCTTGGTCTGTTCTTAATATGGGTGCTTGTAGACCTTTGGTCTCTTATTACTTCTCAGATTTTCAAAGATGTGTGATGTCAATTTGATTCTGGTCTTGTGTGCTCTGAAAATGATGAAGATTACTCTAAAAATTTTGCCTGTAGTCAATGAACTGAGCATAAAAAGCATTCACATTTTCTTCTTTGGAAATAATATAGGAGGGAGGATATTTTGTTAAGTACCAACATGTTTTTTTCCCAATACATTTCATTATATTAGAAAGCCTTTGACTATATTCTATCTCTCTGTCTACTTACCTAGAGAGACAAATGTAAGGAAATGAATATACTAAATACAATATCAAGCAAAAGATTTTTTTCTCTTGGTCCAATGGGTTTTGGGTAAAAAAGTAAAAATAACTATCAAGTTAAAAAAGAAGAGATGACTTTTGCATGAATACTACCAATTGAAAAAAAAGAATGGAATTTTTAAATTATAGGCTTTGACAGAATGAGAATACAACAACTCTATGTGTGATCATTGCCATAACATAAGCAAGCAATTTAAACTTCTTCAATATAACGCAATGGTTCTCTCTATTTTAGACTGTCCATACACCTACTTTTCTGCTGGGGACAGTGCATGATCCGCCCTTCCCTCCATGCCCAAGCCACCAGAAATTCTGTGGAGGTACCTGTGAATGTGAATGAAAGCCCTTCTGGGCTTTCCCTGCCTAGAATCCGAAAAGCCACTTACCCTGTGGGTCAGGGCAATATGTCCTTGGTGTGCTTATTCAAGACATAGTTCCATTTAATCCTCCTCCCGGTAATCATATCTCTGTATCTCTTATCTGTATTTCTTGATCCCTCTGCCTCAATGGTCTCAACTTCTGTGAGTATAAGCAATCATTCTGTACCTTGCAGTATCAATACTAATCCTGTCTCTAGAGTGGGTGCAAAAGCAGTTAAAGATTTAACTGCACCACCCAAGTTCCTCACTTGGGAATAATAAAAGACTGGGACCCTTGACAGTCAAGAGAGAGACTGAGAGCCTGCAGAGAGACAGAGAGAAAAAGGAAGAGAGCCTGTTAGGAGGCAGCAGGAGGGAACTTTGGAGGAGAGAGCAGGAGAGCTGACAAACAGCAAGAGAGCCTGCAGAGAGGGACTGAGAGACAAAGGCAGAGGGCCTGCAAGGAGGCATCAAGAGAGCCTGTGAGGAGAGAGCAAGAGAGCAGCAAGAATCACAGAGAGCCTGCAAAGTGAGGGACTGAAACAGAGAAGCAAAGCAAGCAGCAGAAAGAGAAGCAGACAGAGAGTAGAGAGACAGAAGAGGAGAGAGAAGTAGAGCAAGAGGGCCAAAGCCAGAGCTAGAGACCTAGAGCTAGAGAGCCAATGCTAAAAAGCCAGAGCGTGCATTTGAGCCTGCTTCATAGGTCTCTCCTGACTGACCTCGGGTCTGCCACCTTGCATTAGATTCCCGTGTCCGAGTCATTATTTCGCCTGCCAGACATCCCGTGGTTCGGGACCCACATCTCTGCCGGGGCTGGCTCCTCCGGCGACGTCACTTTTCACCTTAATCTAGGATAGTATTTATCATATGGTATATTTACTGATGATTTTCTTCCTTCCCAACTAGATGTGCGATACTTTGAGAACAGGAGTCCTGTCATATTGTTGTTTTTATTTCAAGTATTCAGCATGAGGTGTAACATAAATACACACAATACATGTTTGTTGGGTTTGGGTTTTAGATTGAATCTAAAGAGAAATATTTTGTGGAAGTCAGATTTATATGAAATTGAAAGTGTTGGTTTTTGAACACACTGATCATATAACAGTCATGTTTATATTTGACATTTACTCACAGACAACCATATCATTATAGAAGGGAGTTTTATTATATAAAAACTATGACTCAATACAAAGCTTTCATACAGAGATAAAAAAAAAAGAATTTCCAAATCCACAGAATAAGTTAGTTTCTAGGAGGTAATTGAGAAATATTCATACTATTGCTCTTATTATTTTTATTTTTTGTATTAAATGTATCAGAAACCACACTATTTCTAATCTCAGTTGTTTATTTAATTGGCAGATTTCTGGAAAAGTTGCCAGTCTCCACAAACTTTCCATTCTATCTTGAAAATAAAGACAGTAGGGTTTAGCAAAATGTCAAACTAAGAAAATGCAACAAAGCTAACAGTTCTTAGAGAACAGTTCTTAGAGAATGTTACAGAATATCCAATTATTATTCTCAGAATTCTCTTCCTGGAGAATGTCAATCAAAGCCTACATTTTTGACTGCAGCAGCAATAAAGAAGACCCATGGACTTGACGATAAAAAGAATGTCAGCAGTATTTTAACAAATTATATATCCAAATGGCTTGTATAATAACAATTTTACAATCATTTAACAAAAATGAGGACTCAGAACAGTCCTCCATGATCTTTACATATCAGAAATGTATGATGAATGAAAATAAAACTTCCAGTTGGAGCATATCTGAGTCTTCACCTACAGGGCAAGTAGAATGGATCTGGGGGCAGACCTAGGGAAACAATGCTCACGTTCATTCATTTTGTATAATATTAGTTAACTTCTATTTTTTAGAGCTCATGGATTATATCTATTTACCAAAATCTTTTTTTCTTAAGATTTTTATTTATTTGACAGAGAGAAACACATCCAGAGAGGGAACACAAGCAGGGGGAGTGAGAGGGGGAGAAGCAGGCTTCCCGCCGAGCAGGGAGCCCGATGTGGGACTCGATCCCAGGTCTCCAGGATCATGACCTGAGCTGAAGGCAGTCACTTAACCAACTGAGCCACCCAGGCGCCCCCCAAAATCTATTTTTTAACCAAATTCTGTATAATATGATATGGGAAAGTTTGATAAGAGTATTTGTTTTATTTATTTTGACTATAGTGTCAAATTATCTAAAAATGAAAATGTACTGGTAAGTTATGATTCCATCCTTCAGATCTAACATGTAGCTAGGAAAAAAAACATCTCGATACAGCTTGGAATACTCTGATAAGTTTCTTTTATTGTCTTTTATTTAATACATGTTGCTCAGGATGTGGTAAATCATAAATAAATTATAATGAAAACTGAAGGGGAAAAAAAGAGAGAGAGAGAGAGAGAGAGGCCCCTGGGTGGCTCAGTTGGTTAAGCCTCTGCCTTCAGCTCTGGTCATGATCCCGGAGACCCAGGATCAAGTCCCGCATCGGGCACTCTGCTCAGCAGGAAGCCTGCTTCTCCCTCTCTCACTCCTCCTGCTTGTGTTCCCTCTCTAGCTGTGTTTCCCTCTGTCAAATAAATAAATAAAATCTTGAGAGAGAGAGAGAGAGAGAGAGAGAGAGAGAGAGAGAGAGAGAGAGAGAGATGTGATTATTTCCTCAAAGCAGTTCCAACATAGGTTAGGTATAGTCAGATCTGAGAGGCTGGGTTCACCAAGTGTGGTTTTCAGTTTTCAGCTTAACCAGAAATACTTTGACCACAGTATTTGACATATACTTTTGACTGATGTTTATGAGTCATATTTTAGTAAGATATAATTTTTGTATCTTGTACTAAAAAGATAATGAAGAAAATCACACCCTATCTCTACTTATAAAACTAAACCTCCTTCTGTTCATACAGTTTAAAAATGTCAAATACTGAAGGTAAACTTTAAAATTAACATATTTTAAATATGGCTATTGAAAACTGGATTAATAAATACCTGTTTTCTCACTAGTCAATAGGACAAAGAGATCCAATTTCCTTTTGGAGTTGCAAAGTACAGCTTTAGGGATCACCAATTGTATAACTATCCTCAGGCTAAATAACAAAGCCAACTTCTTATTTCAGTGTGTGAAAAACTAATGGATAACAATTTTATAAGTTGATCAAAATAAGTTTTAGCTTTGGGGCGCCTGGGTGGCTTCCCGGTTTAGAGACCCGCATCCGGCTCCCTGCATGGTGGGAAGCCTGCTTCTCCCTCTCTCACTCCCCCTGCTTGTGTTCCCTCTCTGGCTGTGTTTCTCTCTGCCAAATAAATTTTAAAAATCTTTTAAAAAATTAAAAAAATAAGTCTTAGCTTCATAGCTATAAATTAAAAACAAATTCAAGAAAGTACAAAGTGAAATGACAACATAAGTACTATTTCCAAAAATTTTATCAATAAAACATAGAGTTCTTAATTTCAAAACACATTACCTCAAAACACATTACCTAAAAACAATGTATCTCTTTGTAAATGTTAATGTAAACATAACAAGAGTATTTCTCTGCATATTAAAATTTAATTTTTCTTTTGCCACAAAACAAGATTCCTTTATAAGTGAATGAAGCAAAAATATTATTTACCTAAAATCCAAATCTTAAACATAATATTAAACCATTAAATTTATTTGGTAACCTCTTTGGTATTTTTCAATTAAAATACCACAGTCAGTGTTCGATGGTGAATATGCTGGGAAGTTCAGAATATCCCTTATTGAATCATATAAATTTAATATAAACCAGATATAAACATGTGAAGATAAAATTAACTTATCCTTTTACTATAAAAGTAGTAAATTAAGTTGATTAAGTAATAATAACTCAGTTACTATTTTGGGAAATATTTTCCCAAGAGCTTTCTCTATTGATATATAATTAAAATAAGATTAGTCATAGTCCTCTTTCATACCTTCATTACAAGTTTATTTCCATGTTCAAAATAAATATTCTGTTTTAATCACCCATACACAAGAATGAGCACTCAATCCCTCAATGCTATTGTTGCTGTGGGAGCCATTCTTACTCTGATTTAGAGGCAGACTCTATGAGAGTTCCAAAAGCAGAGAATTGCATAGGCCTAGAGGTTTTAAACTCAGGACTTTTACGTAAAGAGCATCTTGATCTCCCCAAAAGAGACTCTGATAGGATTTGACCTCATTTTTACAGTGCCATTTTGATTGAGTAATTGTTAGTCAACTAATATTTACTAAACACCTTAAAATGTGATTGAAATTCCTCTAATCCCTTGCTATTCAAAGCAGAATGATATTCCTTCTTTTGGAGTCTGAGACAGGAAGAGACATGGGAGAAATTATTACATATTTTATTTAAAAACCTAGTCATATATTTGGTATATTATTTCAGTGAAAATATCTGTAGAAAAGGCATCTTATAATGAATTGCTTTGGCAAACCAGGTGAGGCTTTGCACATTCATCTGTAGTTACCTCAGAGAAGTGTATTTTATTTTCTGTACCTAAAATATTAACTGACACGTGATGATGATGGAGTCTCAGAAATATCATTTTCCCAGCCCCTATTCCTTATAATATGAATAAAAGAAATATAAGGTGTGTAGGAATTGTCAAGTGCTCATGGGGACCCCCCTCTAATCTAGAGGCACACACTCAACAATCACCAAATCATTGACAGCATCATATATTGTAACATATTTTCAGTGGCTTCACTTATTATTTCTTGAAGCCTCCTAATTCTGCAGAGTAGTTATTACTTTAAGTTTGAATATGAAGAAACTTAGAGACTTAACTGGGGACACTTGGCCCAGTCTAACTCTAAAATACAATCTACTTGCCACATGACACTTCTTCCTGTGTTCAGACATGGGGAACTTACGTACACTTGGCACATAATCTCTTAATACTGAATTGCTGGAAATTTTCTCTCACATTTCTGTCCCAATATTTATCACTTTTTATTTTTTTTTATTAAGGATAGTTGACACACATATAATCTCTTTGTAACTTCAGAGAAACACTTTTGTAATCATTAGCAATGGAACTGATACTTCAGGTGTTTCAAAATTTGAAATTTTACATTTTAAATTAAGGTACTAAGTGTAAGAAACATTTTATCCAATTTTATTATGCTATTATCTCTTCCATTGTCCTCCGCTATTCAGTATAGGAATGAAATTAAGAATTATTGTTTTAAATGTAAGATATTCTCTATAATTATATTTGTGAATTTGTTTCTACTCATTTGCTGTTTTTGAACATGATTGTGGAAGAGATTGTGCCTATGATAAACATAGAAAATTGTCAAACATATATAAACATGGAAATTAAATTTTCAGTCAAATAACAGAAACATCATGCTTATTGTTAACTTGTTTTAAAGAGAATAGCCAGTTATGAAAATAACCATCAATAGTCCAGTAACAGAATAACCTTACTGAACTACTTTTACTTCAAATTGTATTTTTTTAAAAGATTTTATTTATTTATTTGACAGAGAGAAACACAGCCAGAGAGGGAACACAAGCAGGTGGAGTGAGAGAGGGAGAAGCAGGCTTCCCGCCAAGCATGGAGTCTGATGCCAGGATTGATCTCAGGATTCTGGGATCATGACCTGAGCTGAAGGCAGATGCTTAAGACTGACCCACCCAGACGCCCCTCTATTTTTAATTTTTTATAGAATCTCCGCACTGTTTTCCAAAGTGGCTGCACCAACTTGCATTCCCACCAACAGTGTAAAAGGGTTCCCTTTTCTCCACATCCTCCCTAACACTTGTTGTTTCTTGTCCTGTTAATTTTGGCCATTCTAACTGGTTTAAGGTGGTATCTCAATGCACTTTGATTTGAATTTTCCTGATGGCTAATAATGAACTTTTTTTTTTTCATGTGTCCATTACCCATTTGTATGTCTTCTTTGGAGAAGTGTCTGTTCATGTCTTCTCACATTTTTTGATGTGATCATCTTTTTTTGGGGGGGGGCAGGATCTTGGATATGAGCCCTTTATCTAGTAGGGATTGAAGCAGTGATCAAAAACCTCCCAGAAAACAAGAGCCCAGGACCTGATGGATTCCCTGGGGAATTCTACCAAACATTCAAAGACAAAATAATACCAATTCTCTTGAAGCTGTTTCAAAAAATAGAAACAGAAGGAAAATTTCCAGACTTTCTATGAAGCCAACATTACTTTGATCCCCGAACCAGGCAAAGACTCCATCAAAAAGGAGAATTTCAGACCAATATCCCTGATGAATATGGATGCCTCTCAACAAGGTCCTCGCTAATAGGATCCAACAGTACATCAAAAAGATTATCCACCATGACCAGAGGGAGTTTTTCCCTGGGATGCAAGGATGGTTCAACATTCACAAATCAGGACACCTGTCTGGCTCAGTTGTCTAAGCGACTGCCTTCAGCTCAGGTCATGATCCTGGAGTCCTGGGATCGAGTCCCGCATCAGGCACCCTGCTCAGCAGGAAGCCTGCTTCTCCCTCTCTCACTCCCCCTGCTTGTGTTCCCTCTCTAGCTGTGTTTCTTTCTGTTAAATAAATAAATAAAATATATTTGAAAAATTCACAGATCAATCAGTGTGATAGAACAAATCAATAAGAGAAAAGAACCACATGGTACTCTCAATTGATGCAGAAAAAAACATTTGACAAAATATAGCACCTGTTCCTGATTAAAACTTCTCAAACTATAGGGATAGAGGGAACATTCCTCAACTTCATAAAATATATCTATGGAAAACCCACAGTGAATACCATTCTCAATGAGGAAGAGCTGGCAGCCTTCCCACTGAGATCAGGAACAAGACAAGGATGCCCACTCTCACCACTTATTCAACAGAGTATTAGAAGTCCTAGCAACAGCAATCAGAAAACAAAAAGAAATAAAAGGTATTCAAATTGTCAAAGAAGAAATCACATTCTTCTTTTCACAGATGACATGATACTTTATATGGAAAACCCAAAAGACCCCATTCCCAAACTGCTAGAACTCATACAGCAATTCAGTAATGTGGCAGGATACAAAAATCAATGTACAGAAATCAGTTGCTTCCTTACACAGTAACAATGGAAACATAGAAAGGGAAATTGGAGAATCAATTCCATTTACTATAGCACCAACAACTATAAGATACCTTGGAATAAACCTAACCAAAGAGATTAAGAATCTATACTCAAGGAACTATAGAACACTCATGAAAGAAATTAAAGACACAAAAAGATGGAAAAGCATTCCATGCTCATGGATTGGAAGAATAAACATTGTTAAAATGTCTATACTTCCCAGAGAAATCTATACTTTCAATGCCATCCTGATCAAAATTCCACTAGCATTTTTCAAAGCACTGGAACAAACAATCCTAAAATTTGTGTGGAACCAGAAAAGACCCCGAATTGCTAAGGAAATGTTGAAAAAGAAAAACAAAGCTGGGGGCACCACATTGCCTGATTTATTACAAAACTGTGATCACCAAGACAGCATGGTACTAGCACAAAGACAGACACACAGACCAATGGAACAGAGTAGAGAGTCCAGATATGGACCCTCAGTTCTATAGTCAAATAATCTTTGCCAAAGCAGCAAATTGTATTTTAAATATAAGAATTGATGAGGATACTTTATAGGTAGATTCCCTTTGGATTTCTCAATGCAGACAAATGTGCAGTATGATATTGGGAACGTATCCTCTGTCATTTTTGCAGCTGCTTACACAATGGGGAACAGGCTCAAAGTGTATGTGGACCATTATTGATGTCACAGGTGGCCATAGAGGATTTAGCTCACATTATAAGCACTACCACCTTCCTGTGCAGAATTCAGAAATCAGCTAAGTTCATTTAACAAAGACTTTCTATTTGGTTAAACTTACTTTTTAATAAAAATATGGATGGTCCTTACTTATGGAGATTTCTTTTTTCTTTTTTTAGTAAGTTTACAGAGCTTTATTATCTTTCCCATCATTTTTAAGTAATTTTACTTTTTCATGTTCAAATGAAAGTGCACACCATGGATTTCTATCTGTGACTTATACGAGGCTGAATAATTTCCTCCCCAAATTGATATCCACCTAAAGCCTCGGAAATTGACATTATTTGGAAATATAATTAGCTGAGGCATACATAATTAGTTAAGATGAGGTCACTTTCAATTAGGATGGACTCTACTGCTATAGACTGAATATTTGGGTACCCCCAGAATTCATATGTTGAAATCCTAACCACCCCCTCAGTGTGATATTATTAAGAGCTGGGGCCTATGGCTGGTGATTAAGTCATGAGTGTAGAGCCCTTATGAATGGGATCATAAAACAGACCCCAAAGAGCTCCCTTGTCCCTTCTGCCATGTAGGGATACAGAGAGAAGGCACCCATCTCTGAACTAGGAAGGGAGTCCTAGGAAGATAGAGACAGGAATAGAGTTAATGCTGTCATAAGCCAAGAACATGAAGCATTGTCAGCAACCCACAGAAGTCAGAATATAGAGAGAAAGGAGGGCTTGCTGGGAGCCTTCGTGAAACGTGCCCCTGCAACACTTTGATTTCAACCATCTGGCCCCCAGAACTGTGAAAGAAGAAGTCTCTGCTGTTTTAAACCACCCTATTTGTGGTAATTCCTTAAGGCAGTTCTTAGAATCTAATACATCACCCTATTCTCTTTTCATACCATTTTATTTTTCCATTTTAAGCAATGAGAGTTATGCTTCATTTTGAAGTGTATACCTACGCTTTTGTAATTATACAATTTCTTCTGGTTAGGTTGATTGGTCTTTTGTCTTTTTAATTTACAGACTCTGTTCTATAAATTTAAGGTCAGAAATGAGTTTTTGTACAAAACCAAAGCATAATACATGAAAGGGAAAAAAAAATGATTAATTGGCTTCATTAAAATTAATAAACTCTGCCCTGTAAGAAACACACAAAAAAATGGAAAAACAAACTACAGATGGTAGAAGACCTTTGTAAAATATGTTATCTGATAAACAACTTGTATTCAGGGGTGCTTGGATGCCTCAGTCAGGTGAGTGTCCATCTAGGGCTCAGGTCATCATCCCAGGACCATGAGACGGAGCCCCGCATCAGGCTCCCTGCTCAGTAGGCAGTCTGCTTCTCCCTCTCCATCTGCCCCATCCCCCACTTGTGCTCTCTCTATTGCTTTTTTTCTCAAATAAGTAAAATCTTTAAAAAAAAATAAGAACTTGTATTCAAAATATAAAAAAAAAACTCTTAATGCTCAGCAATAAGAAATCAACCACCCCAGTTCAAAATGTGTAAAAGATCCAATCACAATAAGAAAAAAAGATCTACGAAAGAAAAATAAACGTAAGATTTCCAACATTATAAAGCACAGGGTGATTGCAGGCTACACCACATGTGACTCCACTTTGTGTCTGTTAAAATGACTACAATAAAAAGAAAAGAAAAATGGGTGATAATAAATAGTGGTGATAATTTAGAGCACCTGGAATCCTCAATCCCCATGATAGGAAGGCAAATTGTACAGTCACATCGCAAGATGCTTTGGCCAGTTTTTTTTTGTTTTTTTTGTTTTTTTTTCCCAAAGCTAAACATAGTCTTACCTTGAGATCTAGCAATTGTGCTCCTGCATATTTACCTGAATGAGTTGAAAACTTAGATCCACACAAAAGCCCACACTTGAATGTTTATAGCAGCTTTATTTATAGTTTCCCCAAATTGAATATAGCCAAGAAAGCCTTCAAAAGGCAAATGGATAAAGAAACAGTGATATATTTGTATGTTGCACTATAATCAACAATAAAAATTATTAAGCTATAAAGCCAAAAAAAATACATAGAAAAAACTGAAAGGCATGTTGCTTAATGAAAGAAGATCTTATGGGTCACCTGGGTAGCTCAGTTGGTTAAGCAACTGCCTTCGGCTCAGGTCATGATCCTGGAGGCCTGGGCTCAAGCCCCACATGGGGCTCCCTGCTCTGGGGGAAACCTGCTTCTCCCTCTCTCACTCCCCCTGATTGTGTTCCCTCTCTTGCTGTGTTTCTCTCTGTCAAATAAATAAAATCTTAATAAAAAAAAAAAGAAAGAAAAGAAGATCGTATGAAAAAGCTGCATACTATAAGATTTCAAGTCTATGCCATTCTGGCAAAGGCAAAACCTCAGAGAAACAAAAATGATTCTTGAATGCCAAGGGCACGGGGACAGAGGGAAAGAATGAGCAGGTGGTACACAGGAAATTTTTAGGGCTTAAAACGACAATTGTGGGTACCTGGGTGGCTCAGTGGGTTAAAGCCTTTGCCTTTGGCTCAGGTCATGATCTCAGGGATCAAGGCCCACACTGGGCTCTCTGCTCAGCCAGGGAGCCTGCTTCCTCCTCTCTCTCTGGCTGCTTGTGATCTCACTGTCAAATAAATAAATAAAATCTTTATAAAAAAAGACAATTGCATTACTCAATACTGTATATTGCAAAGTGCAAATCCTGATGTAAGCTATAGATTTTAGTTCATAATGAATCATTATTGGCTTATTAATTATAACAAATGTACCAAACTAAAACAATAGCTTAATAACAAAGGAAATGGTGACCAGCCGAGGTGGAGAGTGTATGGGGCCCTTCGTTATACCTGCTCAATTCTCTGTTAACATAAAACTGCTCTATTAACATATATATTGTTTTAAGATTTTATTTATTTGAAAGAGAGAGAGTGAGTGACAGAGAAAGCATTAGCAGGGGGAGAGGGAGAAGCAGGCTTTCAGCTGACTAGGGAACCCCATGTGGGACTTGATCCCAGAACCCTGGGATCTTGACCTGAGCCACCCAGTTTATATGGCCAGATTACCTGTAAAGTAAAGTAAAGTAATTATATGAATCGCATCTAGAGTTTCGCCTTTAACTCTACAATTCTGTAAATTTTGTTGCTGGACCTCATGTTACAGATTTAAATGTATTATTTGACCACATTAATGCCCTTTAAAACTTCGTGCTATAATGTGAAGCATCATTTTCCTTGGCTTCATGTCTCCATAAAATGGGTACTCCTTTGGAGTCACACCCCTCATTTTTTCACTTACTTCTCCTCCACAAAGTCTGCTTGGTGTGTTTAAAAAACAGAGGGGTGGGCAGACACAATGGAGTGAAGTGACCGGGGAAGGAATCAGCCCTCAGAGCCCGGTGGTGTGCGATGTTCGGACTCATGGTGACGTTGCCTGACTGACTTCTGTGGCGAAGGGAGGTCTCTGTGAGGCTTGTGGTAGGGCAGCGTCATCATCCGTCTTGTGTTATAAAAGGGGCATACTCTTAAAGCAGGAATCAAGTCAAATAAAAAGTAGATAAAGTAAATTCCGATTGTCTGAGACCGGATGATGGATTGGAACGCTGCACCATGCAGATCTTAAAAGGGAAGCAGACGTGGGAAACAATTTACTGAAGGATCAGGGGTGCAGAGTAAGAAAAAGACACGAATTAAGGTTCTTTTAAAGATTGAAGGCCTGAGAAAGTAGTAGTGTTATTTATTGATTTGGGCAACACTGGGTCATAGCAGAGATAAGATTTAAATTAACAGGGCAGACCAAAGATGAATGACCTAAATTAATAAGCTAATCTAATGGAAACTTATATTTGTAGGGTATAAATTAGCAAGTAGAAAAAGAGGGAAATGAAGACTAAAAGGTAGGTTGTTTCTGCTTTATTATTTTCCCTAAGGCAAGCATTGTTTTCAGTGGGTTTAAGAATAAGAACAAGAATCAATACTCAATGATTTTCTCTAAATATATGTATAAGTAAGAAATGTGTTTAACTGCAATAAGAGAAAACCTGACTAGAAGTAGAATAAACACATAGGTGTTTCTTTTTCCCCCACTTATCAATACCCGAGGGCTAGACAGTTGCAGACTGGTTCAGCCACTCAATACGATCATCAGAAGACCAGGCTTTTCCATCTGCATTATCCAACTGATGGCATGGTTTTTTCCCTCATGTTTATTGCATTATAGTTGTGAGTAGGTTGTCGCATTTCTGGGCTCGTGCATTCATTCTGGGCAGGAAAAAATGGAAACATATATGTGGAATGTAAATGAAATAAAGTGAACAGAAAAGAGAAGCAGGCTCCTAATTACAAAAAACAGACTGGTGGTTGCCAGAGGGGTGAGGGTGGAGAATGGGCAAAATCGGTGGAGGGAAATAAGAGGTACACGCTTCCAGTTATAAAGCAAAAGTCATGGGGGTGAAGAGTTTGGCACAGAGAACACAATCAATGAATTGTAATTATGTATGGTGACAAATGGTAGCCATACTTTTATTGGTGAGCATGACATAATGTAAAGAATTGTCAAATCACTATGTTATACACCTGAAACTACTATGACATTATGTATCAACTAAACTTCAATTAAAAAAAAAAGAGGAAGCGTAAAGACTCACATTCCTCTCTTTACATCAGAAAAGTAAAAAAAAAAAATTGTAGAAATATTCATAGCAAATTTATGCTGTGTATCATGGAGGACATTGTTCATATTGAGTCCTTTGACGAAAATAAGAAGAAGCAACCTGAAAATTAGGTCTGATGCCCTGTACTGGATAACGGCAAGAAGAAAAGCTTTATCCATTATTACTGGGTTCTGGTTACCTATGTTCATGTGACTGTGACTATCTCCATCTCTGTCTCTATCTCTTTTTGTACTCGCCCCATTTTCATTTGTATCTTTTTGTTTGTTTTAATTAATGTACTATATTCAGTTTTCCCACTACTGCCAAGATTAGCTAAAATATAGGACAAGCATTCCTTGAATCTTTATGACCGTGGGAAGTAAGTTAAAAACGCAAGGTGACAAGTACATGAAATAAAAAATGACACACAATACTTAGAATCTCAAGAAAAAAAAATTACCTAAACTTTTCATGTTATATGTATTTTCATCTGTGGATAAAAGCAAAGGATTTGCAATGTGCAATTCCTAGGAACCTACCACATGATCTTCATCTCAGAAATGTCCAAGATGTGGATGAGGCTCCTATTTCAGAGAGATCTGAACAGAATACCAAGTTCTCTACTTCAGGCGATGGGACAAGGATAGAAATGAGGCAAGGATAGAAAAATATGGCCACAAATGCTTTCTTTCAAAGAATAAATAGAGGAACAGACCTGTCACTAACCCATAGCAATTCTAAAATGTAACTAGGCACCTGCTTCCAGAATTTGGTGTTCTGGGTGAGATAGTATTCCTTCTGAAGGGCTTGATTTGACTCCTGGGGAATAAATCCAGGCTGAGGTTCTTTGTTGCCACACAGGTGTGTCTTTCAGGGTCAGAGTTCAATAAATATTTAATGTAAAGATTCAAATAGTAAGTATTTTAGGCTTTGCGGGGTTCAGAGTTTTATTATATATTATTTTTTAGAAATTTTAAAAAATACAAAATCATGGTGGCACCTGGGTGGCTCAGTTGGTTAAGCAACTGCCTTCAGCTTAGGTCATGATCCCGGAAACCCGGGATCGAGTCCCACATCCAGCTCCCTGCTCAGTGGGAAGCCTGCTCCTCCCTCTCTCACTCCCCCTGCTTGTGTTCCCTCTCTAGCTGAGTTTCTCTCTGTCAAATAAATAAATAAAATCTTAAAAAAAAATACAAAATCATTTTTTTCTTGAGCAAAAAGTGGCCACTCACTCCCTCAAATCTTTAATCTGATGAGATCTTAAAGCAGAGATCCCAAAGGGCATAGACCTCTGGCTCATTCTTCTTTTTGTATAATAAAATTCCACCAGTGCTAGCATCTGAGTAAATAATTCAGCTTGCTTAATTCCCATAAAAATATCGAGGTCCCAGAGGACATTATTTGAGGTCTCAGTTTCTTATAGTCCAATCTGGTGGTTGATTTGCCAGGATAAGCAACCTAAAAACCTTTTCCAGCTTTGTATGAATCTGAATTGAACTCACTCCACACTTTGTGCCCCCAAATACACATCCATAATTCTTTTCAAGATTGACAGGCCTGTAACTAACTACTCTTATCATGCCTGGTCTCTGCAGATAAGACCCTGAAAAATTTGAGCAGTCTCTCTGCCTACCTGAACAGGTCAACCATGTTCTGTTTAAATCTTTCAAGAATCTTAGAAAAGAATCTTTGAGCCATATACCACACATCTTATTTGATTTGTGCGTCCAGGTATACTTGACTTTGAGGGTCTTTTGCTGGTTGAGAGATTGAAGATGTGAAAAAGTATTTTTTTTTTCATTCCCCAGCTGAACAAACCTCATTACTTTTGTATTTCCTTTATATTTGGCTTGCAAATAGAACAGTGTGTTTTTTTCTGCCTCTCTTCCTTTACCTTATGATATAGAGCTACACTAAGTGGACAGCACTTCCAAGATTTACCAGGAGATATCCACAGGCAAATCAACAAGTTCATTAATTACTCTTCCTAAACTGCTGGGGGGTAAAAATTGGGTCAGTCATGTGGCTAGGAGATAGTAAGGTTACCTTTTATTCTCTGCAAAGGTAAATTTCTGACTATTTTTCCAACCTTTGCTGATGATGTATTTAACCCTTTCCCACTGTCTGCTGTTGTCTGGTCACAGAGCCGATGCCTGTTGTTATGTTAGCACATCGGTGTGGATCAGTTTGCATGACATAAAAAAAGAGCACTTATTAGTGGGTCAATTTGGAGAAGGACAAGTGGATCCGATCTTGATAGAGTTTCATTCTTGTCTGTTAAGGTCAGGCAGCAGGTCTAAATATTGAATCCATGAGGTCGTGAGAGCTACTACTACTCCAGCTGGTAAAATGTACTGAGGAACTGATGCTGGATAGTGACCACAACGTGTTGTCTGGATATCTGATGCAGAGGAGAAGTGGTGAGCGCAAGAACCACAGAAACTAAACTCAATTCCACAGTTGACTTCACTTGGCATGCTGGATGGTCTTGTTATTGTGTTTTGCCACCACAACTCAACTCCAAGGATGAAGATTGCATTTCCAGAATCCTGTTCTTGGGATGGTTCCAGAGTTTACCAGTGGGAGGAACTTAACAGAAAATGTGAAGTATCAATAATGAAGTGGAGACTTTAGGCACTTTTGTTAGATATGGTATCTTCTTCGGGTGTGCCAAATTCACAGAATGTCCCATAAAGTCCCAGATGGTGTCATGGTTGTAGTTGCAGGTTCATATATGCAGACCCTTTTTTCTCTTCTCTTCTCTTCTCTTCTCTTCTCTTCTCTTCTCTTCTCTTCTCTTCTCTTCTCTTCTCTTCTCTTCTCTCCTCTCCTCTCCTCTCCTCTCCTCTCCTCTCCTCTCCTCTCCTTTCTTTCCTTTCCTTTCCCTTTCTTTCTTTCTTTCTTTCTTTCTTTCTTTCTTTCTTTCTTTCTTTCTTTCTTTCTTTCTGTCTTTCTTTCTGTCTTTCTTTCTGTCTTTCTTTCTTTCTTTCTTTCTTTTTTTCTCTTTCTTTCTTTCTCTTTCTTTCTTTCTTTCTTTCTTTCTTTCTTTCTTTCTTTCTTTCTTTCTCTTTCTTTCTTTCGTTTATTTATTTATTTAGTCTTGCTGACACTGGAGTAACTCCTGGACAGTCAGTCCTCAATGTTTTTTCAGGTCCATTCCTCTTATACTTGAATAGATGTTTTTGTATTTAAGTGTTGCTGATTCACATGTTCTCGATTGGGTTCTTTTTTACTTAAGAAGTTTAGCATTTATCGGCATTTTAATTTGTTGGTTGAATGCTATCTCAGACCCTTGCCAGAGTCACATCCGTATCCCACTCTATCTCAGATCCCTGTTAATGAGACGGTTTATCCCACTCTATCTCAGATCCCTGCAAATGAGACAGTTTTCTGAAGACAAGGCCAACTCACTACCCAAAGCTTTCTTTGTGTTCTTGTTTTTGTAAGCTGCTCACCCAGCAGTGGGGACCCTGGAGGATCTGCAGCCAGTGAGCAGGAGATGGGGGGAAATACTTCAGCCTTGTACTCACTTGTATGAGAGGATGCTATATTATACTCTGAGTTCTGGGAACCCCCAAATACAGCTGCTTGTTCTTCAAGTACGATTGTATTAGGACACAGACATACTCATTTTTATGCCTTGTCTATGGCTGCTTTCACACTCCAACAGAAGAGAGTACACATCAGAGACTGCATGATTCACAGAGTTTAACCTATTACTCTCTGACTCTACTGCAAAGTTTTCTACCCTAATCCATGCCTTCCCAAAGGCCCCTAGCCAGCTAGAGTTCTTATATCCATAGTGAGAACTTGTTCACTAAGGCACACTGTACTGGCTCCCTTTGTTTTCCTATCTTGCTTTTCCATTCCTCTTTCAGAGTTTCTTGGGGCAACTCAAAATTCAAAGAGAGCAAAAAGGAAGTCAATTGATTTACTTGTGGTTTATATCTGGGTATCCTGATCTGAAATGATGATGATTACTATTATTTATTTAATTTTTTTGAGAACACGCAAGTGTAGTAAGGGAGAGGGAGAGAGAGAGAATCTCAATCATGCTCGGCGCAGAGCGACACACTGGCTCAGTCTCAGAACCCTGAGATCATGACTTGAGCTGAAATCAAGATGAGATCACTGCTTAACCAACTGAGCCATCCAAATGCCCCAATATTCTGAGATTTTTAAAATGAATTTTGAAGATATTTTTAGCTATCGATTCTTTAAATATTGTCTTTTTCCCCATTTTATTTTTTCTCTCTTTCCAGACTTGAAATCTTCAAATCCACTGCATTTATTTATTTCTTTAAACTGCTACATTTCTTGTAATGCTTATGCTTACATCTCTGCCCCTCAGAACTGCATTCTGATGATGATGGTGGTGATGGTGATATTTGTTTTGTCTTCTAATCAACAATTTTCCTCTCGGGTGTGTCTCATTTTCTAAACTTGCTTACTGATTTTTTTTTTAAATATTTTATTTTTAGCTTTAAAGATTTTATTTTATTTTTTTTTTAAGATTTTATTTATTTGACAGAGAGAAACACAGGCAGAGAGGGAACACAAGCAGGGGGAGTGAGAGAGGGAGAAGCAGGCTTCCCGCCTAGCAGGGAGCCCGATGTGGGGCTCGATCCCGGGTCTCCGGGATCATGACCTGAGCCTAAGGCAGTCGCTTAACCAACTGAGCCACCCAGGCGTCCCTAAAGATTTTATTTTTAAATAACTTATTGACTATATTTAAACAGTTCAATTTACTTATGGAAACACATGATTTATATTTAATTTCTGTCTTGTGTCCAATGATTCTGATCAACAAAGATTTTGTGAATATGATTCTGTTTTCTGTTGTTTCTACTTGTATTTCCATACGGTGATTTCTTGTATATTTTGTCAGTTTTTCAGCTATGCATTTCTCATTTTTCTTTGAGATGTGAGAATTCTTTGTATTACAAAGGATTCTCTAGAGAGAAACTGTAATTGGTTTTCTTCAGCAGCCTGGGCTCACTATGACTTGGAATTATTTTAAATTAAATTACTGATCTGAGTTTTAAAAATCTACTTAAGAGGATTTCATTCATTTGTCAAACACCTGAGAGAGTTGGCAGGCTTTGTTGACATACAAATGCACATAATATTCTCCTCCTTCTCTTCTTCCTTCTCCTTCTTTCAACTTATTTCTCTTTGTTTTTCTTCTCTCTCCTCCTCTTCTTTTTCCTTCACTTCTTCCTTCTCTCACTCTCTCTCTCTCTCTTTTTAACTAATGTTACTCTTAGTAGCATTACCCTTCCACTCAAGCTATTTTCTTAACACTCCTCTGAGGGCTGGGGGTAGTGTTTATTTCTAGTTCACTCTTACACTGAGATTTTACATTTAGGGGACTATCCTGTGATGCCTACCACTTAGGATGAGCCTAAGCTTTTATCTTCAGTTCAAAACTCTCAGGACTTACAAACTGAAACTCAAAATCCCACTGTGTTGTAATCACCCTCTAGGAGAATTTATGGTATGCTTCAGTGATCTAGTTCTCTCTCCATAGCTACCATCACTTTGTTTGGGGAAGTATATTCTTTTTTTTCTTGCCAGATCATGAACAGGGTCAAGAAGGTTTAAAACATTTTAGGAAGTATGGCTTTCTGTTTTCAGGGGAAGGCTAGACCAGATCTGCAAATAGCAAAACTACAAGGAATGGAAAATTTCTTTCCCAGTGCCAGATGTTTGTACAAATCAGATTCAGACTCATTTGGTCTATCATCACACTTTCTGTATGTTATTTTTCAATAACTACTTAGAAAAATTCCTAGTTTACAGTTAACTTAACTATAGACTTATATTAACAATATTAACACCACTCTTATATTGTCCATTAGGTTTCGACTAGAAGTAATAAAATTAGTTCCATCTACCTCTATATAGTTTTAATCAAAAAATTAAAATTTTAGGGGCGCCTGGGTGGCTCAGTTGGTTAAGCGACTGCCTTCGGCTTAGGTCATGATTCCGGAGATCCGGGATTGAGTCCCATATCGAGCTCCCTGCTCCGCGGGAAGCCTGCTTCTCCCTCTCTCACCCCCCCCTGCTTGTGTTCCCTCTCTGGCTGTGTTTTTCTCTGTCAAATAAATAAAATCTTAAAAAAAAAAAATTAAAATTTTATTGTCGATTTAATGCCCACTGTACCTACATAGGCATATTGTGTGAAAATGGATTACAAATAGGTGTATTGATAGTTAGAAAGTTAGCGAGCTTATTTTTTTTTTTTTAAGATTTATTTATTTATTTGGAAGAAAGAGAGACAGTATGGTGGGGGAGCAGAGGGAAGACAGAGAGAGAATCTCAAGCAGACTCCAAACTGAGTGTGTAGCCTGATGTAGGGCTCAATCTCACAACCCCCCAAAGATCATGACCTGAGCCAAAACAAAGTCATATGATTAACCAACTGAGCCACCCAGGTGCCCCCAAAGTGAGCTAGTTTAAAAGAAGGATGTATTGTAAACTATCTCAAGATTACAGCTTACTTGTTTCAATTCAAGCCCTAATGTCTCTTAAATTGATAGCTAAAATTCAAATTTCTCTTAAGATTTTTCCAAGTAATAATAAAGTTCTTTTTCCACCAATATATTTTGAAAACCTTTATAAACTAGCCTACAGATCTGTCACATACATTGCTTCATATTTGTACACTGATATTTAATATGCCCAAATGATCCTCAACATCAAACATGTGATAATTGAAGTAAACTGAATAATTTCTATTCTAACAATAAATAGTTAGACATGAGTTAATGACTTAAAATTGATTGGAGTGACTTGAGCTGAATCAAATTGAATTACCAGCGGTGAAGATATATCTTTTTTTTTCTTAAATGAGGGATATTTATTTTTAATCAGAGACTCATTCAGAGTTTGCTAAATTAATAAAAATTTGATTTCTTGTTAGTTAATCAATTTTTGTTTCCAAAGCATGGTACATATGAATTATTATTCTCTTCTGAGGACAAAACTAAAGAGAAATGGTCATTTTTTAGAAACCTTTTAAGACACATTGGATCTGAGGCACCCGGATGGATCAGTCAGTTAAGAGTCTGACTCTTGATTTTAGCTCAGGACATGATCTCAGCGTTGTAAGATTGGGTCCCACATCAAGCCCCATGTTGGGCTCCATGCTGGGAATGGAACTTGCTTAAAATTCTCTCTCTCCATCTCCCTCTGCCCCTCCCCATTCTCTCCCTAAAAACAAACAAACAAAAACAAGAACAACAACAAAAGAACCCACATTGTCCCAGAGTTTTGTATAGTAGGAATGATACAGTATGTATTCATTTATGTCTGTCTTCCTTCAGTCAACAGGCTTATTTTGAATTTCACCCATGTTCTTATGTGTATTAATAGTTCATTGCATTTTATTGCTGAATATAAATAAAGTTACTATGAGCATTCATGAAAAAAAAAAAAAGTTATCTGAACAGAGACAAGGCTAACCTAACTGGTATGTTATAGTACTTCTGAAAGATATGAAATAAATAAGAGCCAAAATGATGCAAAGTTAATTTTGGATCAATATGATTATAGTGCTTAACATACAAGAAGAACATAATGCATTTTATATTAAGATTAGGTCTTTCATTGCATCAGTGTTAGTTTTTACCTATAAATATAGCAGCAAATATGGATGCCACTTCAGCTTGGTATATCTTTATTTCTGACTGACTTTCAAAGACAGTTACTTAATTATTTTCCATAGCATTTGCATACAGTTGTGCATTTATTTTCTTCTATTTACTAAACATAGAGATATTTAAATTATTTCTACTGTTTAATAATTTGTTAGTTTTTTAATTTACTCTAACAAATCCACAACGTCAGTTTGCTTACTTTGCAAATAAACTTTCACTGTCCATGTAATTTGAGAAAAAAATTTTTACCATAATTTGGCAATCACGGCTTCAGACAATAAAATTATCTTTGTAATTTAAATGATTAACTATAAAATTAGTAAATAGACATATTTATATGTAAAAATTTTATTAGGATTTCTTTATTGCTCAGTGTAACTATACACAACTTTGGTCTGTAACATATGACATTGATTTAATGTTAAGACAATGTGTAGCATTTGGGTATCTGTCATTATAATTGTATAATTTTTGAACGTATGTGGTGATTTCTTAGTGCCAAGTTTAAGCCATCTGTAGGTACTGAAGGAAGTTTTGTAGATATATTCAAATTCTGTGCTTTATTATAATTGTTCAAGGATGGTATTTGAGGATGTATTTTATTCAAGCCTTGCTTTTTAAAATGGTTGTGCTACTATTTATGATTTGTTTTTCATTCTGATAATTGGTTGAAGGCATTGTCTTAATTTCCTAGGATTGCTATAACAAAGTACCACAAACTGGATGCCTTTAAACAGCAGAAATTTATTATATTAGAGTTCTGGAGGCTGTTTGAAATCCATTTGTCTTCTGGGCCCTGCTCTCTCTGAGGCCTCCAGTGGAGAATCTGTTCCATGCCTTTCTCCTGACTTCCTGTTCATGCCTTTCTCCTGACTTCCTGTTCATGCCTTTCTCCTGACTTCCTGTGCTGCTGTCAATCCTTAGGCAACAGACCAGAGTCAGTCATGTATTCAGTCAGGACCAAAGGTGAAAAAGAGGACACTCCCCTCTCTTGTTTTATTAGCGAAGAGAAGAGGACTAGGACTAGTGGTTTCAAGAACAGTATGTAAAGTTTACACACTGTCTGGGGAAGGGATAGGCCCTGACCATGTGACTTGAGGAAATTATCTTCTCTAAGTACCTGTTCACATCAATGGCATTGAAATAATAATATAGTGTCTACTTAATAAATTTACTGAAATGATTAAATAAGTTAACATAAAGTTCTCAGGAGAATAGGGGCCATAAAAAGTATTCCATAAATATGAAAAACAATGACGATGATGTAATGAGTAATGGTTCCCTTAACTGTGCTGACAAAGTACATTTTCATACAGAATCAGGTCATTTTTAGGTGAACTGAAATGTGTTACTTCTGATGATACTGAAAACAGACTTCACAGCTGGTATGCATATTATTTCGGTTATTAATAAATATAAACATAAAAATCCAAAATGTCAGGAAGTTGCAGCCACTGTTCAAAGAAAACAAGATATTCATGGAAACTACTTTGGAAGATTATAGCATCAAAAGATTTCTTTGAATCCACAAGAAGAATCTGGGGAGGGACACCCGGGTGGCTCAGTGAGTTAAGCCTCTGCCTCTTGATTTTGGCTCAGATCATGATCTCAGGGTGGTGAGATCCAGCCTGGGCATAGAGCTAGCTTAAGATTCCCTCTGTCCCTCTCCCTCTGACCCTTCCCTTAAAAAATAAAAGAAAAATAAAAGAATAAAAGAATTTTTGGAGAACTTTTGAAATCATAAATAAATAACCAAACATCTTTGAGCATGTAAACCTAGGCAAAAACTCCTTACAGAAAATTTATGAAATGAATGTGTATTATTCTAGTGTTTAACATCTAATAATTTATATAACAAGAAAGGTATTGGAGGGAAATTAGAAATTTCAGAAGTTCTTAAAATTTTGCCTGTTAGAGCATAAATGACAAACTTAATGTGAGGAGTCTAGATATCATTCATTCATAAATCAATAGCATAAAGAAAAAAACATTTTTCTACTAAACTTGGTTGCATATATGTTTGCAAAGTAGCAAATTATAGGTAATAAATGAGAGAAAAATGATACTTATCAAACTCATTCCTTTTGCCACCATATCATCAAATACTGCATCCTGAATGTAAATAATATTCCAAAGGAACTTGACTAGATCACAGATGTTTCTAAAATTGCATACTAGGACTTGAGGCAGTGCTGTCAAACCAATCTGTGGGCTGAAATGTCCATATGCAGAATTTAGAAAATATGTGAGAATTCTTGGCTTCTGTGTCTGCTTCTCATTTGTCTGTTTTTTTTTTTTTCTTTGCATTGTTTTCTGTCTTTCCTGTGAAAGAAGCTTTTTTTTTTTTAATTTTCCCCTCTCCCCCACCATACATTGTATAAGTTTGGATTGTATCCTCTACTATTTGAGTGTCATGTTGTGGAACTGGGGATAATCCAGACATGAGCGGGACATTCCTTTCCTTTGGGAGGGAAATAGGTTTTTAAACCATTATCAATAAATAATAACTGCTTCTGAAATACAGTGAATCTATTTATTCATGAAAGCCCAGAGAAAGGATAATTTAATCTGCTGAATGGAGAAGTAATTTAGCATCTCCTCCATACAACTCCCTGTGCTTTATTCATTTTAAAGAACCCTACACATTTTGCCTAACAGTTATTTTAATTTAAGTGTACAGATGATCGTGTTTTTCTAAACATTTGTTCTGTCAGCGTGAAAAGCCTGTGTCTTGGCTCTTGGCAGGGACACAGTAAAGAATCACCGGTTACCACACGAAGCGAAAGCAGAAAGTGGCTTTACTAAAGCAAGGGTTCACTTTCAAGGTGGGAGAGAGGGTAGGCCCAGAAGTGGCAGCAGCCTGAGGCTACTGGGGTCCTTTCCTTGTATGAGGGTGGGGTCTTCATTTTGGACGGAGTGCTCTCTAATGGAGACTGCTTCCAATCATTGGTGGGACCTCTCCTACAGGTTGGAAGAGGGTTTTAGACCCTGCAAAATATGTCCCAGAACTGTCCCCCTCTGGGGGCGCTATAACCGCATTGCAACTTCATTATGATGAGTCTAGGGGCTACCCTGGGGGCAGAGGTGGAAGAGGAGAGCTCACACTCCGCACCTGTGGCTCTCGATCTTCCAGCCGCAGGGTCTGGGAAGCCAAGAGGTCAGGTTATTGTGCCCTAGGCTTCTAATGTATTCTCTGTTTATCAGAGTCCTGGCCTCCAGCTCAAGGCTTTATCATTCCCCTCCCCTCCTCCTTCAAGACTTGTAACTCTGCCCCTGGGCCGTTCTTCCATTGCTCAGGTCTAGCTTCTACCTAAGATCCTCACAATGAGACTTTTAAGTTTTAATAAAAATGCAATATCATATCTGCCCATATTGAACATAGAGCAGAGAGTAATCATTCAATAAATAATGTTTGATTCATGGCATAAATTGGATTTGAATCTTGGAATGTCAGTGGTGGCTTTTTATTGCATGCATAGAATTGTCTTTTCCCAGGCCAACTGAAGAAATTAAGGGTGCCTGATAGGCAGTCAATGTTACAGAGGTGACTAAATATGCCTTTACTCCTTTAATAACATGGAGGACTTGCTAACCCACCAATGACCGATGATGGGGGAGCAGGGGAGGGGTTCAGATTTCAGGAGAGGGATACACTCTTATGTTAATCAGTGTGGCGCCCTTTGTTGACTCTTGTTGACTCTTCTAGAATACTGAGCATGCACAACGATGTTCAAATAAGCAGAGTGCAATAAAGTGATGGAAGAAATGAAGCATTTTTATGGAACAGGCAAGACTAAAACGTTGATAGAAGGACAGATGTGATTAGAAGGGAGAAAGAAAAGCCATGCAGAGCAGGGGCAGGGCAGTCCCCATGTTTCTAAAACAGAGATACAAAAAAATAAATAAATAAAAAATAAAAAAAATAGGAAACCATTGAGAAATACATAGAGACAGGCAGAAAGCAAAAAAGATTTAAGATTTTTAGAGGACTATTATTTTTTTACTACCAAAATACCTAGCACTGAAAAATAAAGCTAAACATTAAAAATAAATCTTGTATTGAAGCCAATTTTAATTTCATATTTTATTGAAAGGAATATCTGTAAAGAAAGAGCCCTGCTTTTCACATTAATAAATTTATATATTTGAATGCTGTTTTGAACTCCAAATAAGTACTTTAGGTTTTGCTATAAAAGAATATGTATTCTGTATCTCTATAGAAGAGTTATTAGAAGTTGTGATTTTATTATAATTTAAAATAAAGCCACACCAGTAAGTAAACTACGTGCAAAATGATTTGGTAAGGAGTCTGAGAAGTTTCTGCATGGATGCCAATTCCACAACGTTTTCCTCTACCATGAAAGACCATTCAGACTCTGCTGTTGATACACTATTACTATCCCGTGTTCATCAATATCCCACATCTGCAGACTTGAAGGATGTTTACTCAGGCCTCCTTTCTTTATTGATTGTGAGCTCATAAGCCACTCTGCATAGTTGATCTTTGCAAATAGACTTTATCTATTTCTTGATGTACATTAATAATTCATTTTTATAACTTTTAAAATACTATTTCCAAGGAAATCTGACCAGAGCAAAATACTATATTGTAGCTACTCATTGTGTGTGTTTTTATAAAGTTATTCTGAGACAATACATGTATAATATATACAGTACATGTATATATTATAATTGAATTTATTCTTTCTTATAAACTATATATGTTTGATTATATATAATTTATACATGTTATATATAAACTGTATATAACATATATATAAATTGTTCTTAAAATAGTGCTATGATTACAGAAACAGTAGAAATAAGCAAAAAAATTGTGTGGAGCAACTACTTTTCTATCATGCAATAAATACATTGTATTTTGAAATTATGTAGTATCTTTACTTCTATGAGTGCAAAATATTTTATGCTTAAAATTTCTTTGAGATAAAAGGATACAAATACATTATTTACCCTTTGGTTCAAGTACTGAAAAATAAATCAAGTATTACAAGTAACCATAGCAAGGAAAGCACTAGAGTGACTAATGTTATCATTTGACCCAACCCAACACAGTAATTTCAATTCCTTTTCACAAAATCCACACCTTTTTTTCTTGAAAGAAAAATATTACTGGATTCTATCAGAGTTCATCAGGCATACACTTTGATTGGGCTTATTTACATATGACCCATATTTGAAAGTTGATAATATTTATATGTCCCTAAGAAGGCTTTAGCCAATGGACAGTTCTATTGAGAGTTTCCCTTTTGTCCTCTCCAAACAGTTTGGTCATTGGCAACATCAGATGGAAGCTTGCCACCACTCTGTTGTGGGAAAATATCAGTGGTGTAGAGATTTAGAAATACACTCTGGTGCAATGAGATTTTACAGTGAAGATTAAGCAACAGAAGGTATATCCAAAATATCACCTTAATAACTTCAAAAAAGCAAATTGGATGATGCCAGAAAAAGTGGCAGACTAAGAACCTTTGTTCTCATAAAAGGAACAGCAAATAGCACAGATTGTTAGCATCAACTTTTAAAGAACCCTAGAAATCAACTAAAGGAATGCAACAATCTGAGAACATTTATTCAAGAAGTGATGGGGAATCTCATTGAAACAGTGAGCTTTGAGTCATTTCCACTTGCCTCAGTCCAATGCTCCTGTCCCAGCTATTTCTTGAAAAATAGCATGCACTTTCCCCAGCATCTAGGGAGCAAAATAGAGCAGGTGCTGTTAGAAAGCCTCACGTGTTTGATGGTTCCCTGGAAGACCTGAGTTGAAAGATACATCTGTATCCCACCTGATTTAGAAATCTCCCGTTAGGATTCTCTTCCTGGGGAGGTAGGGGGGTGAGGTGGCAGGTTGCAGAGCATGCTAAACATAGGTACAGACGTACTTCCAACATGTTTAAAAGGAAAGATGAGAAATGAAATAAAGGCATTGAAATATGCAAATGCAGATATTTTCCTGAGCTGGGTGCATGTATGCTGAAGCCAACCATCCACTCTCTCTGCTGGTATGCTGGTTTGCGGGGTCTGGGCCAGCAGTCCGCGAAGTCTCAGGTGGAGCAGTAAACCTGCCCCGTCAGCTCTGAAGGCACACACCGCCCCCGCAGGCACACACAGACCCTCGATGCACACCGTTTCATGTTTTATGGTTTCTAAGCATTTAAGGGGAGTCTTCCATTATTGGCTGACCACGAAGTTAACTGATGAGAGACGGCAGTAGCCATACACAGGCAATGAACATAGATCTTACAGAACTAGTTCTAAAAGTGGATTCAACAACTGCTGTAAGAAACAGCAACCACAAATTCGATTTTAAATAGAGATGTTGCTATTTTTGTTACCATTTTCTAAGACTATGCTTTGTTAGTTTGAGTCATTCAAGAAATTTGGCCAATTACCTAAATTGTTGAATTTATCAGCTTAAAGTCGTTTATGATATTCACTTGTTTTTCAGATCTATAGCGCATAAAATAACATTTTCATGTTCTGGCCTGATAGGGGTAATTTGTATTTCTCTTTCTCTCAATCTCTCTCTCATTTTTTTTTTCTCTGATCAGTCTGGCCAAATGAGTATTGATTCCATTAGCTTTGTCAAGATTCAATTTTTTTTTTTAAGATTTTATTTATTTATTTGACAGAGATCACAGGTAGGCAGAGAGGCAGGCAGAGAGAGAGAAGGAAGCAGGCTCCCCGCTGAGCAGAGAGCCCGATGCGGGCCTCGATCCCAGGACCCTGAGATCATGGCCTGAGCCGAAGGCAGAGGCTTTAACCCACTGAGCCACCCAGGCACCCATTTTCAGCTTTTAATTTTGTGGATTTTCTTTACTTTTAATGCTATTATTTCACTGATTTTCTTCTCTGTTTTTTTCAGTGTGCTTTGTGTTCATTTCAATCTTTTCTAGTCTTTTCAAGCAAATACTTCGATTATAGATTTCAGACATTTTTTTCCTCATACAAATATTTAATGCTATAAACTGTCCCCTGACCATTGTTTTGCTTCTGTCTCACAAATATGAAAGTGTTCTTTTGATATGTATTCAATTAAAAATGTATTATTTGATAACTTTTTAAAAAATATTTTATTTATTTCACAGAGAGAAAGATCACAAGTAGGCAGAGAGACAGGCAGAGAGAGAGGGAAAAGCAGGCTCCCTGCTGAGCACAGAGCCTGATGTGGGCCTCGATCCCAGGACCCTGAGATCATGACCTGAGCCAAAGGCCGAGGCTTAACCCACTGAGCCACCCAGGTGCCCCTGATAACTTTTTTTTTATCCTGCACATAATTTAGAATGGGTTCTTTAGCGTCCACTTGGACAGGGCTTTGTCAGCTCTCTGACTGTTTTCTAGACTGTGTGGTTGTCAGAGAACCTGGTTACATCATATCATTCACTTAAGTACAGAGAAGATCCTTTCATTGTCGTAAATATGGTATAATTAGTTTTCTGTCTGCTTGTTCTCTCAGTCAGGGAAGGGAAAGTACATGGATAAGTGCATTTCTCCTTTTAAATCTTGCCAATTTTTACCATATATATTTTGAAGTTATGTTTTTAAGGTCCCACATTTTTAAGAGTCTAACATCCTCTTGATAAATTCACCATTTTATTATTTTAACATGTATCTCTTTTTCTTTTGTAATGTTTTGTTTTCTCATTATTTATTTGCCGGATAGTAATAGAATCATTCCAGCTGTCTTTTGCTCATTTATAACATAGTGTATTTTTATCTTTCATTTAATTTTAGTGAATCTATGCTTTTCTATTTAGAGTGGGATATTTTGCTTTCATTTTTCTAACCTGAAAATCTGCCTTTTAATTATAATGGTTCAACCATTTCCTCCTAAAGTAATGAAAAATATAGTCGATTTCAAAATTACCATCATCATATCTATTTTATATTTGTCCTCGTTCCATTTTTTGTCCTTTTAATGCCTTTTTTTAATGAAGAGTAATATTTTTATATTTCATTTAGTATATTTCTTTTGGATTATTAACTTTAACCCTTCCTCTTTAAATTTTCATGGTTGCTTTAAGGTCTGTCTTTAACTTAACACAGTATATGTAGAAATCAAATTAGACCAAGAATTTAAGCAACTCCAACAAAATGGAAATATTCATTCCCACCTCCCACCCATCCTCTGTGATATTGTTTCCATGCATTTCACTTACTTCTATGCTATTACTCCACCTAAATATTGTTGTTACTCTGGTCATAAAATGTTAATTATATTTTCAAGAAATTATCAAATGAGAGAATTTTCTGTGCTTGCCAATCTATTTTCTATTTCTAGTCCTCTCTAATCTCTGTGTAGATCAAAATGTGCATTTTCCTTCTTCCTCAAGAATTTGTGTTTTTTAATTAAGAAAGCAAGTGTCCTAACAATGAATCCTCTCAGCATTTTTTGGTCTGAAAAAGTCTTTATTTCACCTACATTTGTAAGAGGTGTTTTTCACTGTGTGTGAAAATTTGGGTTCAAATATTTTATTGTGTTTTGTTTTGTTTTCTCTGTCAGTGACTTAACTTCTCAATTGTCTTTAGTCTCACTCATTTTCTGCCAAATAAATTGTGGGTGTTCTTACCTCTAGCCTTCTGTACCTAATTTTTGAGAGTTTTTTTTGTTTGTTTTGTTTTGTTTTGTTTTGCTGTCATTGGTTTACAACATTCTGTGTATAATGTAGGTGTCTGCAGTTTTCTTTATATTTTTTGCTTGGCATTGGTGGACTTCATTAAGTTTGGATCTGTGGTCTTAAAATTTTAATAAAATCTGAAAAAATGGCTACTTATAATATATGTGTGTGTATAGATAGAGATACAGAGATAGATGATAGATAGATGATAGATGATTGATAGATAGATAGATAGATAGATAGATAGATAGATAGATAGATAGATGATAGATATTTTACTTGCCCTCCTGGTTCTCCTAGAGTCTAGTCACACAGAGGTAAGATAGCTTGATATTTTCCACAAATCAATCATCTCTGCCTATTTTATTTTTCAGGCTTTTGTTCTCTGTGCTTCACTTTGGATAGTTTATGTCACTTCTTATTTCTTCAGTAGTATCTAACTGCTGATACTCTCATCAGCTATATTATTTATTTCAGATATTTTTATAATTTCTATAAGTCCCATTGGATTTTTTATAGACTTCTCTTTTTTCTCTTTTCATATAGATGTTTTATAGAATTTTGGGCATATAGACAATGTTTATAATAGGTATTTTGATATAATGTTATATTGTTTGGTTGGTTGGTAATTCATTCATCCACGTCATTTCTGTCTATTCCTAATAGCTGAAATTTCTCCTGCTGTGTGTTAAATTTTCCTGCTTCTTTGCATGTCTAACAGTTTTTTTTTTCTTCAATGTCAGACATCATGTGTGGGTTGGGTGCTAGATTTTCTTGTATTCCTTTGAGTATTTGGGAACTTTGTTTTGGCTCACACTTGTTACATTAAATCAGTTTTACCCTTTCAAATTTCACTTTATGCTTTACTAGGTAAGATTCATAGCAGACTTTATTCAAAGGCCAAATTAGACCTATGACTAAAATGATATACTTTGGGAACTCTGCCTGATGGCCCACGCATTGTGTGTCTTTTCGTTCTGAGTGGTCAGAACGGGGATTATTTCTAGCTACACATGAACTCCAAAAATCACCCAGACTGTCAAATTCCAGTTGTTACTGCCACAGCCTCATTATTTTTCTCTCATTCATGTATATGGAAATATTTGTTCCAACAATGAAGGCACCTCTCTGCAGACCTCTGTCTCTGTCTCTCTCTCGGTCTCTTTCTCTCTCTCGGTCTCTTTCTCTCCAGCTCCCTTCTTTCTGATACTCTGTCCCACAAATCCTAGCCAATTTGACCTCTCCCAACTCCAAATTTTGTCTCCTAAACAAAATTTGTGTTTTGTGTTTGTGTGTGTTCATACATCTATTCCCTGGCTGGTCTTTGGACATCATTTCTAAACATACAGCTGGGGCAGTCGTACAATTCATCTTATATGTTTTTTCCTATCAGGGACCATGGTCCCAGCCAGTGCCCAATGTCTGGAAAGAGTTGTTTTATATTTTCTGTCATGTGTTCTATTTGTTTAGACCAAGATGAAAGGTTTGTTTGATCAGTCAATATTAAATATGAAAATAGTTATTATCTTTTTTAAGTTAAGTTTTAAAACACTGTACTGATCTTGTGTTATTTTCACATCTCTATTCAAATTTCCTGATTCGCGCAGCCTTATGTTGTCTGTATTTTGGAGAAGTAAAGAAGACAGCTTCCACGTACATGTGGGGAAATTATCTTCAGATAGAACTATAGCATTTGTTTTGAAACAGACACAGTAGACAGAAAACACAGAAAAACTTTATTTTTCTTTTTCAAGTTTTAATTTAAATTCCAGTTAGTTAATATAAAGTATAATATTAGTTTCAGGTATAGGACTTACAGATTCATCGCTTACATACAACACCCAGTGCTCATCACAAGTGCCGTCCTTAACACCCATCACCCCGTATCACCCATCTCTCTGTCCACCAGGGATGGAGCCCCACACTGGGCTCCCTGCTCGGCAGGAAGCCTGCTTCTCCCTCTTTCACTCCCTCTGCTTGTGTTCCCCTTCTGGCTCTGTTTGTCTCTGTCAAATAAATAAATAAAATATTTTTAAAAAATAAAAAAATAAAACACTAAGCCTTCTATACTAATGTAAAAAAGGAAGTAGTAATACCTCTTAGGGTTTTCTCGGAGATTAAATGAGTCAGTATGTGACAAGTCTTTAGTACTGTGCTTAGCAAAGAACAGCTCAATAAATCAGAGTTCTTTTCGTGCAGGACTTTTAAGTAAACATTAATTTGAAAAATAGTAAAAACAAGTAATATATTTATCTCATGCCCTCCATTGTTGCAGGAAGCAAGGGTTTTCCTTAACTTCTTTGTCTTTATTGTCCAAATGATCTCAGTGAAAGTAACAAGCTCCTGCTTAAAGGTTTTTATATTGCTGGGCTTTCACATTTGCATAAAGATGAAGGAAGCCAAAATTGTAGTTTATAGACATTTGTGATGAACATTACAGAGAACGCAATGGATTAAACCATTCTTGTATGATTGGACCTCTAACCCACCTGAGGTTCTCTGCAGTTGTTGCTAATACTGTCTTTCTAATATTCTCAAACCCAGCTTTACGTAAAGGTAGAAGTGAATTACAGATGACTTCATTTTCCCCTTTACTGTAGGTTTTTCTTCCAGTAAATTGTGATAAATTTTCTGCTTTTTCCTTCATGTCACTTTATTTTAGAATTAAAATAGCTGTCTCGAAAGTAACCATTCTATGCCATTGTTTTTTTATGTATTCTTTCCCTAAAACAGTTCAGAGATTTATTTTTGCCTATTTCTTCAAAACTAAATATTTCTCATGCTATTCTGTTATTTTTTTTTCTTTTAGGCTGGAGAAATCATTAAAAAATCAGAATTTATAAAAATAACTGGTCTCTCTTGCGGCAGGGATTTTATTATATCATAATAGAAAATGAGCATCTGAAACCATACTAGGCTGTGACTTATATTATCATTTATTCTTCAATAAGCTGTTTTATGGGTTGTATATTATAAATTCTCTGTAGTCATTTTAAAGTATTCTATAAACTCATCAAAGAGGAGTGGTCATAAAAAATATGTGTCTTAATGAGATGATCCAAACTGCCAGTTTATTGTGCTCAAATAATTAAGTTAAAGTAACATATAAAACATACTGCCTTTTCAGAGGTATAAATGATTACTAAAGCTTCTTATAAATTGTGTTATTTAGATCTGGGATGGTTTTTAAATAATCCTACTCCACATGCAAACATCCATAATATTGGAGGACAACGGTTGGCTTCGGTGCCATATAACTCAGAGTCTCAGAGTAGGTCCTCTACTTTGTATTTGTATTTATTAGGCTTTTTTTTTTTTTTCTTTTCCTTTTGTTTTTTTTTTCTTTCCGTTCCTTTCCTTTCCTTCCCTTTCCTTTCCCTTCTTTCCTCCTCCTCCTCTTCCCGCTCCTCCTCCTTCTTCTCCTCCTCCCCCTTTTTCTTCTTCTTCTTCTTCTTCTTCTTCTTCTTCTTCTTCTTCTTCTTCTTCTCTCTACTATTCACAGAAAATTATATCTGCATTTATTGTTATGCTTGTGTTCATGATTTTTGTCATTCTTTCACATTAGAAAGTAAACTTAATGAAAACCTATATATTTTTTTCTGCACAGAATCCACATACTTAAAAAAAATAGGTTAGTAAATATATGTAGTGAACCTCAGATGATCCACCAAGTGAAAGCATTTATTTAAACCAATCACAGTACTAGAAAGGAGGAAAGAGTTTGAAGATGATGTGTTCATGGCAGTGGGAAGGTTTTATTGAAAGTAAAAGAAGTTTTATAAAATGTCGATGCATTACTGTGTTAGAGCAGACTGCTTCATTCCAGAACAGCTCCTTACCTGGAGTTTAACATTGTTACTGATAAGAAAGTTTTAAATTTTAAAATCTTTGATTACATAGGGAGAATAAAGCCTACCACTTAACCTTGAGATTTTTTAAATTTTTTTTAAAGATTTTATTTATTTATTTGACAGAGAGAAACACAGCGAGAGAGGGAACACAAGCAGGGCCAGTGAGAGAGGGAGAAGCAGGCTTCCCGCTGAGCAGGAAGCCCGATGCGGGCTCAATCCTGATCGGGGTCTCTAGGATCATGACCTGAGCCCAAAGCAGTCGCTTAACCAACTGAGCCACTGAGGCGCCCTGAGATTTTTAAATCTTAAGGGTGTAAAGGAATAGGAAGAATAAAAGGAAAAGAAAAAAATTTAAAAAGGAAAGACAGGAATAAAGCTTGAGATACAAGTGCATGTAAATAATGAAAGAAATGACAACAAAAATAACAACAAAAGTATGCATTGTGTAGTGGGACATTGAATAAAATATTTAAGAATGATTCCCATTCAGGACCTCCAAGAGAGGTTTCCAATGTGGAAGACTCTATCAAGGACAAAAAATAATATTGCATGTATGGTAAAATTCCTGCAGATCAGGACATACAACTGTTCTGAAATCCCCAGTGACTACTTATGTATGTTATTATGTTGTTAACATACAAAATCTCTGGTGAATATAGACTATCTCTTTAAGTGAAAATGTGAGGTTTGGGGAGTTATTTTATTTTATTTTATTTTGTCAAAAGATGATTATTGTTGCCATCAACTGTCACTGATAGCCAACTGCTCACTAAAATATTCTCACCAAAACCCTCTAGCCCCTCAGCAGTGTGAATAATTGACAATCACATTTAAAAATCCATTAGAAAAAAAAAGTTTTGACTGTTCCTTGAGTATTCCAGTGAACTCAGATTATGTCTTGTCTTTGTGAATTCAATTATTAATTGATCAATCACTATGCTCTAAAATAACCGATGGTTTAGGATTTTCTGTGCCTCCAAGGAAATTAGATGCAAATCTGTGTCAGTCATCTGTTAACAAAGGCTCCTTTAAGGAATGAATCCTCCAGAATACAAATGGGATGCCCTGTGGCAGTTTTGGTCAAAAACAACTCACTCTCTTTTATTTTTTTTTCTTAATCACCCCTTATTTAAGGTGCATATTTGGTTCTTCTCTGATTTCTCTCCCTTAAAAAGGAAATCTGATTTGAAGGTGATATATCAAAGTACTTAACAGTGGTACGAATTAGAGTTCTGTCTTTTTTCTTTTTACACAAGTTTCTAGTGGATATAGGCTTTGAGAAGCCTGAAGACACAATAAACACCAAAGTCTCAGCTATTTGGGAGTTCAAGGAGAAAAATGATTTTTTTTTCTTTTCTTTCTTCTTTTCTTTTAATCACAGACAGAGCGGCATAGTCATTTTCTGAAAAACTGAGACAAAAAGTGTTGGGTATTTTTTTCCAGTTGTTTCAAGAAATAATTGATACACATCACTGTGTAAATTTAAGGTGTACAGCATGATGATTTGTTTTGTGTCTGTTGTGACATGATTTATCACAATAGGCTCAGCTAATATCCAGCATCTCATATAGTTACAATACAGAGAAAAGAAAGAAATAAAGAAAAAAATATTGTCCCTGTGATGAGAACTCTTGGGGTTTATCATCATACGACTTGTAGTCACCCTCTTGTACTTTAGGTCTCTACTCCTTAGTTACTTTATAACTGGAAGTTTGTTCCTTTTGACTACCCTCCTCTATTTTCTCTTCCCACCGTTTCATCACTGGTAACCATTATCTTATCTTTTTTCCATGAGGTTTTGTTTTGTTTTCTTTTGCTTAGATTTTACAAATAACTGAGTTAATATATGCTCTAACTTATTTCACTCAGTTGATGTCTTCAAGTTCCATCCATGCTGCTGCAAATGGCAGGAGTGCCTCACTTCTCCTGGATGAATAATTTTCCATTGTGTGTGTTGCAGCCACGTACTGAAGGGTACCCACGAGCTGGGCCTTTCTGCAATGCCAGCTTTATTCGATCGTAAAGCAAGATTAACATAATTGTAAGGTAGGTTCAGGATTCCAAACTCAATGACGTTTCACTATGCATTTAGCTTGGCTTCATGTACCCCGCACAAAGTGAAGGACAGAACAAAGTCACACAACGATCGGGATCCATACTCGAAGTCAGTTGGTGAGCGTGCAGTTAGGATGAGGTTTGGTCCCCCCCAGGTCAGCTGTCAGCATGTGCTGCACCTTCTGTTCAACCAGTGGAAGGTCTCTATTATGTTCAGAGATCAACTGGGCAGAGCCTTGGGCAGCAGTTTTTTCTTTCATGTAGCTCTACGTGGAAGGGTCAGCATCTAGAGAGTCTGACAGTTTGTTGCAAAAATTCTGCCTTTTTATTTTATTTTATTTTTAGATTTTATTTATTTGACAGAGAGAAACACAGCCAGAGAGGGAACACAAGCAGGGGGAGTGAGAGAGGGAGGAGCAGGCTTCCCGCCGAGCAGGGAGCCCGATGTGGGACTCGATGCCCGGGTCTCCAGGATCATGATCTGAGCTGAAGGCATTCGCTTAACCAACTGAGCCACCCAGGTGCCCCAATATTTTAATTTTTGATATAATTTATAAGTTGTATTGAATGAAATTTTCCTCATACTCACATTAATATCTTACATTATTCAGTTAATCCTGGCATGTGCATTGCCCCTCTTCATCATTGCTAAAATGAGGAAGAAAGCACAATGAGCAAGCTTTCCATTCACCCATTCATTCGTTCAAAAGATTTATTTCATCCTTTCCTTGTTAAGAAAGGTGCCAGGTTTTATTATTAAAAAATAAAAGATGAAGAACATCACACCTCTGCTATTTATGAATTGGCATTTCGTTGAGGAAGACCCCCCAAAATTGCTCGTCTCTGTGAGTCTCTGTGATTGCAGTGATGACTACCAGCACCTCAACCAGGTCATTCCTGATCCTGAAAATAAACATTCAACATAATTTTGAAAACAGTGCTTGCTATTAATATATAAACAAATCCCTTCCCAAATGAAAAAAAGAAGTACGAAAAACTCAATTATTCTGACAAAATCACCATTCTTTTGAATCCTTGAGTTAACTTTGACTCCTTTCATACTTCACAGAAGATTACCAAGTCTTACAGGTTCTGTTCTAAACATTGCTAATATTTTGTGGCTTACTTCTCTGTGGATCCAGGAAAGTGAATGAACTCTAAAACTTCACTATCTGCACCTCACTTGTCACTTAGTGTCTACTTATCCAATTTAATGTCATATCTCAAACCTGAGGTCTCTCCTCATTACTCACTGACAAATCCTATTAGTAATGATGGTTCTGTTTTTCTTTCTACTCAGTTATTTTTCCTTCTGGGTGATTTACCACTGATGCCCATGACACCTAAGAAGGCTTAGCCTCTCAATTTCTTGGCAAACTTGTCTCCTGTACATCTATCTGAGTTGACAATACCCACACAGCACCATGGCTACATTTTGGACTTTGCAGTTCTGCTAACATCTGGAAGCATTCTTAAATATCTGTTCTCTGCTGATACCTTTATTTTCACAGTCCCTTATAATTACATGACCCATGACACCTGTTCCATAAACAAACTGGCACTTCGAGAACAATGAACATATTATTTTCTTTCCATATTAATCACTTCTTTTTTTTAACATACTTGGCTCATAAAAATAAAAAAAAACATACCTGGCTGTATGCTTTTCATTTTTATTTCAACATTAATTCAGGTTCTATCAAACTGTCTCTGTTCCCTGTCTATAATGCTTCTTCCATCAAAACTTTATACCTACATTAAGTCCAGCTGCCTGTTTCTTCTCACATCTACAGAGTTGAAAAAGTCCTGCTGAAGAAAAGTAATTAAAAAAAAAAAAGAGGGGCACCTGGGTGGCTCAGTTGGTTAAGCAACTGCGTTCGGCTCAGGTCATGATCCCGGAGACCTGGGATCGAGCCCCACATCAGGCTCCCTGCTCAACAGGAAGCCTGCTTCTCCCTCTCTCACTCCCCCTGCTTGTGTGCCCTCTCTCGCTGTGTTTCTCTCTGTCAAATAAATAAAATCTTTTAAAAAAAAAGAAAGAAATTCATGTAACTGAGCTGAATATATCAACTATTAATCAGTGGTTTCCAGCTTATGCTCACTCTCACAAAATGAACTACAAAATGCCATTGCCAGTGGAATAGAAGCATTGGTAGGAATTTTCCAAGTTGGGAATTTGCTGTTACTCAATAAAATTTACCAATAGGAGCTTTCCTACAGTCCTGTTTCCCGTGACTGTTGTGTGTCTATAGCCAGTCTCTCTACCTGCTTTTTGAAGACAGTATTGCCTAAAAGTTGGGTGTCAGCACGGATTTCGATCTTGTGTCTGTTACTTAACGCTGCATGATTTTAAGTAATGCTAACTGTTCAGTATCTTGCTTTCTCATCTTTATTTGAAGATGAGTGATAAATACTATTGTTGTTGCACATTCCTGAAGGTCATGACGACTCCCGATAAAAGCAAACATATTTCAAGTATCTTTTTCTTTCCCAATTCTCCTCGTCTTCCCTGTACCCTCTGATGGCTACGACCACTTTCCAGATTAAGAGAAGTTGATCTCTTTCCCATACAACCTCTGTGCCAATTTCTGAAATATTGATTTGTACTTTTGGCTACAATGACGTGTGTGGTTTTGTTGAGACTGTTGTAAATCATGCTTTCCCTTGAGCACTGACAAGCATTTTCTCTAAGACTTTAACATAGCTTATAAACTGTTTCCCATTTAGGACAATTTCAAAAAGTATTTATTCCCATAAAATATAAATGAACTAAATCCTCTTTCAGAAAATTAGAGTTGAAAAAGGCAACTGGCAAAATCACTTTCATTAGTCAGCTAAGATTATATAGGGGATTTAGTTTCTCATAACATTGGAACTCATCTCAGTTACCTCGTCATGATGGGGAAAATATTTTGACAGAAAATTCACTTTAGATTGCTCTTTGAATGAAGGATGAACTCCCTTCCCATACTGCTCTTGCTGTGGTGCCCTTATGGAGCTATGCCATTAACTTCTAAGATACATGGTTCAACTGACAAGGACGTTATTTTTTTAAATAATAAATAATAGTTTAATCTCTCTTCTCTCTTATTCTGTTTCTGTATAATCCTTTAAATTACATCTAATCATATAAATAGTCTTCTACATCCGTTTCAAGAATTTTCAAACTCCAGTTTATTTCTGAAAATCAACTTAATGACTACAAAGTAAAACTATTCTAAGGAAGTACGCTAGGGAAAATAGAAGAGTCACATTTAGATGTATACTTCCTGCACCTTATTGAACACACATGCAGACCTCAAAATGTTTGCTCATTTACTTCCCAGGCCAGTTTCCTTTGTGATAAGCGAAATGTTCTTGTTCATTTCTCCCTTCTGATAAGTTCACTCTGGTTTACAAATATTTCCATAATATTTAGCTCCTGAGGGATGCCTAGGTGGCTCAGTCAAGTAAGCGTCTGCCTTCAGCCCAGGTCATGATCCCAGTATCCTGGGATGGAGTGCCCTATTGGGCCCCTTGCTCAGAGGGGAGCCTGCTTCTCCCTCTGCCTGCCACTCCCCTTGCTGTTCTCTCTCTCTCTCTCTTTCTCTGACAAATAAATCAATAAAATCTTTTAAAAACTTCTGCTCCTGGAAAAGATACACACTTTACCTGTCATTTAGAGTACTCTATGATAGTAAGTAGTCAGCTTAATTCTAAGGACTTCATAAACATTAACAAATTTAAATATCACCAGCAGTCTAGATGGTAGGAACTATTCACTTATTTTCTTTTCACACATAAGAGATTATAATCCAGAGATGTTAATGACTTTCTTCAGGGGCCATACATTGTCCATAGTGTCTCCAAAACTGCTAGCGAGTGCTCTTTCATGCTGCTCCACCCATGAGTCACCAGAGTCACCCTCTAAGACCTGTCACACCACTTATGAATGATGTTTGTCATATGGTATTTCAAGTGTTGACTTTAATTTAAATGTTGTTGTCTCAATCTCAGCAGATTGTCAAGCATGGTTCAATTGTCAACCATCTCTATTGACCTCCAGAATGTCATCTTTATAATGAATGATCACCAGAGATAACATGCAGGTTTAATTGTGGGTCTCTACAATCTGTAGACAGATTAGTGTCACCCCTGTACTTTTTAGAGAGCAAAGTGTTAAACTGAGGATGACATGCTCTTCTAATCCTTTGTAAAAAAAAAAAAGACAAATTTTAAAAACATAACCACTTTGTCACCTTCTCAGACGCTATCCTATTTCATCAACCCAAGTTTGAAACCAAATGAATTTCAGCAATGAATGGCACCATCTGGTAAACATATGACATTATGACAATTACAATGAATAAATATATTAAATAATAAACAAAAATAAGAATATGTAGAAAGTGTCTTGAGTGGTCCATGGAATGGGTCTCCCTATATGCTATAGATATATACAATTTTGATTTTATAAAATAAATTAAAATTAAGTGCTTAAAAAGAACCCATATTTTTGTATTTTAATATATTGCATTTTAATTATTGGATTCAATACATACTTAACAAGAAACTCCAGGTACTATGTTCAGAACTGAGTACACAGGGCTCGCATAGAATTTACACGAGTATGGAAGCAGACATTCAACAAAAATGAAAAGCTAATGATTATTTACAATAAAGAGAAGTACAGGAAAGTATTAGTTTCTATCAATGGCATGAGCAAGTTTGTCAGAAATCTTCCCTGAGATGAAATCCAAATGAGGAGCAGTAATTACTAATTGTGGTGGGAGTTTGGTTGGAGATAGGGTTCAGAGCAGAGGAAACTTAATGTATGAAGGTCCTAAGTCAAAGTAACAATTGAGAAGTGGAAATAAACATATAACTTTTAAAATGCATTAAGTTTAATAAACACATGGTTAAATTTCTTGACACCAAAATCTTCACAGTTCAATAATCATTATTATTTTAAACAAATGCAAAACCCATCACCAATTGTAAATTAACAGAAGTGTTTAAATTTTCAACATGTAATGAACGTATGAGATGAAATCCTCATTATCAATAAGACAATTAAGGGCAACATAATGATCAGACTGTTAAAAATTATTCCCTTATCAGTTTGGTGAAAAAGAAACTCCCATTTCTCTAGCAACAGAAGTCCTTGCTCTTCTCTCTCTAGACTTAGTGTCCACACCAAGTCCTTGATCACCTAGGACAAAAAGATCACTAGCATTTCATCTTCTATTCTCAACTCTGGACCTCATCAAAAACAGTGTTTCCACCACAATGGGAGACTGTAATCATTTTCCTGGGCCCAACTGAGCAGGAAGGATGAAATAAAGGAGAATTTGGAAGACCAATGAAGATAGTAGAGAACGAATTTACTGCTCAACAAACAAAAAGATTTTTCCCTGGGATCGAGCAAGGTTTAAGACTAAGGATCCAACAACCTCAATTGAATTTTAATTTACCTTGATGCTAACCTGACCCCATCTGTACTGAATCCAAAATCTCTTACACCCACTTCACATCCTCTTGTTAAGCCAGGGGACTCCACTGTTGCTATGGCAACCACCTGGAGGTGAATTGACAGCAGCTCAGGTAAGCCACAGCCACACTTTCACCTCACTTCCTTGGCTTCCAGCTGGAGTTTTGCCTGCGGGAATATGCTCGCCCACTCTATTGCGGGCTTATCTTTGAACGTGAGGGAGTTGAATGGTGACCTGGGAACTTGGAAAAAAGTGCCTGCTCTTGCACCCCAGAAGACCCCAGTGAGGACTAAACCCAGTTGTCCACAACGATGACTATTTTGATAATGACTCCTTGGATTTATCTCTTTCCTTCGATGACATTATCCCTTGGCTCACAAACTTTTTCCTTGGCATCATCTCTCAAAATAAGCACCTAGCAAACATGGTCAACACATGTACACACAAAGAGACTCTTAACTCTAGAGAAAAATCTGATGGTCACCAGAGGGGAGGTGGGTGGAGGGATGGGGGAAATCGGTGATAGGAGTAAACAGTACACTTGTCCTGATGAACATGGGGTGATGTCTGGCGTGATGAATTGCTATGTTGCACAGCTGAAACTAATATAACAGTGTATGTTTATGCTGGAATTAAAATTTGTAAAAAAGAGGGAAAAATACCTTTATATACAGTTAATTAAGGATTGAAGAAATCATTGGTAACATTATTAATATGTCTTAGGAAAAATGGCAATTCTCTGTATATGAGAAATCTGAACTTGAAACAATCTTCTATAGAGAAATGAATACATATTAAAAGATTCTGTTTAATAATAGTGTGGTCATTATGCACTGTAATAATTTTTCAATTATTTAAAAAATTTTAAGGTCACATCACTATTACACATAGAACTATAATTCTATATTCTACATCACTATTACATATAGAACTATAATTTATGACTCCAAATCCCATTTTTTTCTTTCAGAATATAGACTAATGCATACAAAGAAATTGGTAATTTTATAGGAAACTAGGAGCCAGAGCCATTATATATATTAATGGATCCAAAAGTAGAATATAGTGGAAGTTTGTCTTCTCCAAATTTTGCTTTTTCAACTGTGCAGTTTAGTTCACCATGACCCTTTGTGTCAGATAAAGGTTTTAATCCTTTAATAAAGGTTTTAAGATATAAACTAGCTAGTTTTAAAAGTGAAAATATGACCCTGTTCCAAGAAAATCACAGATAGGAATGGGTTAAAAAAATAACATTAACAGTAGAGTAGAATATTAGCAGAGGAGTGGACAATAGAACATGGAGTAGAGACAAAGAGCAAATACCTGCTAAGGCTTGCTGTTATCTTTCTCATAAATAAGAATTCAACATTGAGAGTAGGACCTCCTTAAATTTATTTATAACCTGCTGTATATAATAATGATTAAATTCTCTATATAGTGAAAATTCTACTCATCCCGGAGTATGTCTCAGAGCCTATCATTACTGTAATAATTGTACAGTTATTTTTGTGATTATTGTTTAATGTCTCTCTCTTCAACTAGAGAATGTTTTGTGAAGTCAAGGGTTTGATGCTTTTGTTCACCAGTCAATCTTGAGAATATCTATCTATCTATCTATCTATCTATCTATCTATCTATCTACCTATCTATCATCTATCTATCATCTATCAATCTATCATCTATCATCTATCTAATCTATCTATCCATCTATCATATATCATCTATTTTCTATTATCTATCATCTATTCTCTCTCTATCATCTATCATCTATCTATCTATCTATCATCTATCTATCATCTATCATCTATCATCTATCTATCTAATCTATCTATCCACCTATCATCTATCATCTATCATCTATTTTCTATCTATTATCTATCATCTATTCTCTCTCTATCATCTATCATCTATCTATCTATCTATCTATCTATCTATCATCTATCATCTATCATCTATCTCCATCATCTATTTAGTATAACAGACACTTGGCAAATATATGTTTACAGAGAGTATGGGTGTTACCCTTACAAATGAATTTTTTATAGTTTTATAAATTTCTGATCAAGCAATAATAATTATTGGCTATTTTTTCCTGAATTGATATCCAGAATTAATTTTCTAAGACTTACATTAGGCAAAACCAGAAACATAGGGTCTGATAGCAATTTTAACATGGCAGGGTGGCTTGCCACATCAATGAATAATTCTCGGGACAGAACCCGGGTGTCCTACAATTCAACCCTATCTACCTGGAGATAGCATCAGATCCCCCAGCTTAGGGAGCCAGGCCTACAAGCCTGCTTGTTCTTCAGATGCTCATGACAGGTCCTAGAAGTCACCTATCCTTCTCTACTACTGGCTATAAATCAGAGGTTCCTAAGGCACCTTCACTGGGTTCGATTAATTTGTTACAGCAGCTCACAGAATCAAAGAAATACTTTACACACCAGATTATTGGTTTATTTTAAAAGATTATGGAATAATAGAAAATATATGTTGGTCTCTGCCCCTGGTTCCTGGCACAGAGCTTCTAAAGCCCTTATAATTCCCTAAGCGAGGAAAGTGCTGTTCTAAGGGCATCTTCTGTTTATTTAAGTAAAATATTTGTTTATTTGGCCTTTGACCCTGAGTCCTGACACCGGGCTCCTGAAGCCCTTGTAATTTCCTTGTATAGGACTGTTTTTTGTTCTATGGAGGCAGCTCTGGGTGGGCTCCTGCATGGTTCTTGGAGGAGGGAGACCAAGCCCTGCTGAGAAGTTTGGGACTTTCACTCCAGAAGAGAAGACGTGAAAATAGAGTCAGTAACTGATTATGCCTGTGTGAGGAAGCCTCCATAAAATCCGAGAGTTCCGGAAGCTTCTAGGTTGATGAACACATGGTGTTACTCGGTGAAAGCATGCATTTGGAGAGAGCGTGAAAGAATCCATCTTTCCGCTCACCTTGCCCTGTGAATCCCTTCTGTCTGGCAGCTCCTGAGTAATAATCTATTAAGGGAAAACTATAGTTTTTTTCTCCTTTTGTAAGGTAAAACTAAGTTCATCCCTACTGTGTGTTTCTTCTGTGTGGAGACCCCACTGCTCTGACTGATAAATCTGATTTACTTTTTTATTTTATTTTACTTTATTTTATTTTATTTTACACTCAAAGTTGAGAAATATGCAATTTATCTTTGGGAGCTTTTAAATTTTAATTAAAAAAGTTTAAATATAAGAAACATGAAGAGATACAGTAATCTATACAAACAGAACTCTGTAGTAACGGTCTCAAGAATTTTCAATATTGTAAGAGCGTGACCCAAACCGATGAGAACATCTTTGCTGCTGTGGGGAACTCTCTTGCAGAGTCAGCGATGCAGACCCCAATAGTGAACACTCTGTGGGTGAGCAGAAGCATCATGACAGCAATGATCCCGTGACTCGGTTATTTGAACTCTACATTTGTTACTTGACTTCCTTGCTCTGGAATACACTTTATGTTGTTCCTTAATCAGTATCTCTTCTCTAGGGAAGTATCTGAATTCTTCCAGAAGGCTGATACCTTGATGACCTAGTAGAACTCCTGTCCCCAACATTTTAGGTTGTGATAAGTTACCTTATAGTAAACAGGATGGTATAAAAACACATGAGCTATTTTTCAATATCTAATGGTACATACTTTGTTTTGTCACTTATCTTAGGTGTTACAGAGGAAAATGTATCAAAAATCTAAAAGTCATCACTAACACCTCTTTTCTCTACCTACAGCATATATTGATTATTGAATCCTGTTGATTCTGTCTCCTTGATTAGAATAGGGCATCCTGCCCATCACTCTCAATCCTCTGAGGATGAATTCAAAGAACTGATTTTGGTATTCCCTGTAGCATCTCTTCTCCTTGAAATATTGTTAAAAATATTGGCATCTCATGCCTTACCCCCTTCTCCAGCAGACCAAGCCCTCAGTGAATCATGACATTGAACGCTGCTTGGGATGGGTCCTTCAGTAGTGCACAGAAATTGCCCGATAGCTGAGTGTTTCAGCCCAGATCCTTGCAGTCAGTGCCTTTCACCAAATTTGCATGTATCTAGATAAAATGAACCTGTCAATCCATTATAGCAATGAAATGATGGGAAGAGGAAAAGACGAATTGAGACTCTGACCAGGTGAATGGCTGTCTACCAGGTACAGAGTATCTGTCACAGATACAGGAAATCTCAGAATATTCCAATTCTGAATCCTAATAAATGGAGCTAAAGAAAGATGAGATAAAAATTCTTTATTGCCAGATAGGTTTTGGAGCTAATACTTGGAACTAAAGTATTTGCATCTTAGATATGACAGACTGAATAAAGGAATGTCTTAAAAATATTATCAATATTACCTATCAGTAAGAACTGCACTTATAAATATTTATCATACTTCTTATAATAAATGAGTATGAGGCAGTATAAAGACTCTATTTCTATATACTAAATTAATAATGTGAAAATTCTAAACAGTTATATAAAATATGTCACATTTTCAATGGATACATAATGGAAATGATTTTAAAAGGTCAATTAGTTACTTATACAAATAATTACAGTAAGGGATTTATGCACTCATTAGAAAATTGCGTCTGAGGCTTTTATGAATTTCTGAAATACGTATGTAAATCAAGAAAGTGAAGGTTGTATGATTCAACCACAAACTAGTAATAAGATACCTGCTATGCATCATGCATTGTTAATGTCAGAGATAAAACAATCAATTAGAAACAACCTTGCTTTTCTGAAGGAACTTAGCATTCCTTAGCAGAACACTAGACAATTAATACCATTTTATGGGAAGAACGATATTAACACAAAATAAAACCTCCGATGCAAAAAGCTATCCTGGCCTTTGAGATCGGTGCCTCCTAGCATTTGCAGCATTGCTGGTACAATCTCAGTAACATGGAAATGTGTGAGGGTAAAATCTCATTTTCATTCTCATGGAGTTACAGATATGGAATTATTTTCTAAACCAAATATTTCTGAAAATAAAACTTCAAATGTAAAGGAGTATGATTTGGTCTTAGTTTTTAGCATTTTTGGAGCAGAGCTGTTAGTTCAAGGTTTAAGTCTAGATAATTTCTTTATAGGATATATTCTGTCAAGATTCATAATTTAGGCCTATATATAAACACTTCAGACTATCAGCAGCTATGATATAACACATTTAAATTAAATAAAATCTGTAACAAACACCTTGATTAAAAAAAGTCTTTTTTTTTTTTTGAAGATTTTATTTATTTGTCAGAGAGAGAGAGCACAGGCAGGGAGAATGGGACAGGGAGAAACAGGTGGATCAGCAGAAAGAGAGGGAGAGCAGAAAGAGAGGGAGACACAGGCTTCCCACCTAGCAAGGAGCCCTATGTGGGATTTGATTCCAGGACCCTGGGATCATGGCATGAGCTGAAGGCAGGCACTTAACCATCTGAACCACCCAGGGGTCCCAAAAGTCTCCTCTTTTCAATTTTAGTTTGCTTATCAAAGCAGGTCCATATACTTTTTTTTAATATCTTCTATTTCTTCAATTCCAAGGACTTCTGAGGTCTCCTAATGCAACTCTATATTTGTGATGTTTTTAATATGGCTTCTTCCATAGTAACTGGGCAGCAGATGTCCTGTTTGATTCTATCTGAACAGAAGTGAATACAACAAAGAGGCAACAAAGTCATGGAAAGACTTAATAATGTAAGATTACTATTATGTGCTATAAAGTGCTTTAATGGTATCTTTTTCTCCTATTGTAATCAAATCATCAGTCACATATCTACATAGATCATTTATATAAATTGGTAAAAGAAATATAATAAATAGTTTTACCTTGAACATATCATAGTATTTGTAGCAATATATAATATTTAAAAATTCCTATAAAAAGATGTACCAAAGTGTAAGCTGATGTCTAACTGTTAACTCAAATGCTGATGTTCTGTAAAATTTTCCCAACTATTATTTTCATTCTACCTTTTTCCCAACTGCTATTTTTCAGATTAATTTTCCCAACTGTTATTTTCATTCTACCTTTTTCAAGGTACAGACCACGTCTATAGGGAATAAACAATGAAAATATTATTTGTAGTAAAACCACTTATTCTAGTGTCAATGAAAGTCATAAGAAAACTTGCAGAAAGATGGGTTCCCACAGCAATTACCTTCTTTGTCATGAAACTGATGTTTTTCATTTTATTTTCTGTATCATTTTTTGCATGATCAGTTCTCATCGTACAACAAATACAGAGTTAAAAAATAGATTCTAAAGAGCGAGTAGACCAGTTGAGGCAAATTTTCACACTGCTTCTATCACTTGGATATACTTCTTTTTTTGTTTTTAAAAATTCTTTCACACTGATACACTTTTTTCCAAACTTCCATTTTGTTGTATTTTTCTCTTTCAGTCCCTCTCATTCTAGCTTCTGTTCTTGTTAGGAAAATAACATAACTAACAGGTTTGAATAAATTTCTTTGGCGGCCACAAAGAGTAAAGAATCGTAAATCTCAGAAAGCAGAAGTCATGCATAAACAAAATTTGGAGTATGTCTCCTCCCTTACGTACTGCTCCAAAATTCCTATAGATAGGATCATGGTTTGCCATAAGACCTGCTACATCTGAAATATCCAAAATTAGAGTGTTCTTTCAGGTTAACAACCTATAAGCAACAACTATTCAAATATATAAAATCTGGATGGTGATATTACATTAACATTGCATGTACTATTATTTGAGGGTTTTTCAATTGTATCTGCTGTCACTGAGTAATAAACAGGGTCTCAAGAGAATTATGGCAACTATGTAGAGGGGTATGAATAAAGCTGTTAGATTTCATTTAACTAAGAATTGGATTCCAGGAAGACAAGGATTCAAGGTCGATTGGGCACTTGAGAGAACCCAGAAGATGAAAACTGTGTCCACACAACGTTCATCTGCACAAACATTTTCCAAGAGCTAACTGTCAACCCCAGAAAGACCCAGTCTGAATATCAAGCAATATTACATGTAATTTTAAAGCCCCTAACTGCATGGGCTGGCTCTTCATTTGATCTCTTAGAATTTATATCTCACTGTATCAGATATAGTTTTGGCTACCATTGCTAAGATTATTCATAATTTTATATTCTTTTTAGTGTAAGACTAAAACTTGGTATCTAAAAAGAATGTCTAAAAATTGTAATTGATCCTATTATTATCTACTTTAAAAACCATCACTCTATTCTTATTAAATACAGCAAAAAAACCTAAATTCTTATAATGACTTCTGATAGTTTCCATGTTCTGGCTTTTACCCATACTTTTAAACTTGTTCACAGGTTTACCATATAAATGTTACTGTAATCTATACCTATAATCTTGAATTCCATATCCAACATATGACATACGATAAAAATTCTGTCAAGGTGTTAACTTTCCCTCCAATCTCTTCTTTATACTGCTGCCTGCAGAGCACCTCATCCTCTTTGAAGTGTTAGAAGGTCACTTTGTTGTAAAACCATTCATGCCCCTGATCCATGAAGACTGACCAGGGCCTTTAAATAAAGCTCTTTCCACCCCTGACATCTGTCGTGATGCCAACCATATTCAATTTCACTTAACTGTTTAAATTAAGTGTTTCTCTCTAATAACCTACAACCACGACAGAGATAATAGTAAGCCCAGCCATGTGAGTCCACTCTATGGTACTGTGTTGGATAGAAATGAGGTACTCAGGAGCCATTGGATGAGTTAAAAATAATAGATAAAACAGTAAACATGTTGACGATAGAACTATGAGTGGTTGAGAACTGGGACTCTGGGTTCAGAGATGTGTTCAAGAATGTGTGCCCCTGGAAAGTTACACATTCTCAAACGTGGAGGAAATAGTGGAATAACGTGTTCAAAATGGTTGGCAGGGAGAAGCAACATATAATAAGCATCGAGTAATATTCTATATCATTATAACATTTCAGGAATGAAAAGTTCTAATAATCTACAGTACTCACACAAATTAGATTGCCAAAATTACAACTGAGGTCTAGGAATATGAGCTTTAAGAAAAAAAAGTTTATTTTTTTAGTAATCTTTACATCCAACATAGGGCTCAAATTCAAAGCCCTGAGATCATGCTCCTCTGACTGAGCCAACCAGGTGCTCCTAGAAATATGAACTTTTTAAGATTCTTGATACATATTACAAATAGAAGTCGTCTACAGTCTGTATTGGATGGGGCTGCCATAGCCACTGCTAAGACTAACGGATGAATTACCCTACTTGTAAGCCACTTCCTCAAATGCAGGTTCCCGGGAGACAGCATGTGCTGGGCACGAATGTGAGCTCATGTCCACCACTCACTTTATCAGAAATGGAGAAGAGGAAGAATCTGGTGTGCCCGTGATTCCGTAGAGGAAGTAGGTCAAGTGGGATAAACGGAAGTTCCCTAAAGGCCACACAAAATCAGAGAAAAGTAATTTCACCCCAAATGAAACTTAAATGTGAATGCATGCTAGACAACACATAATAAGGCAAATATCTATTATATTGACTAAATAATGAAACTAATTGAGTGGAGAATTTTTTATCCTGTCATTTCAAAATGAAATGAACTATTAAATTAGAATTCTTATTACAGTTTTGTTCATATCCATTTTTGATGACTCTCAGATACTGACAATGTAAGAAAATTCATTTGTGGTATTATTCTGTGTTTATTTACAAAACGCTTTAGCAGATGGAAGCATATCATTTAAAAAAAGAAGAATAAAAAAATCCATGAAGCACAAAAAGGCTTTTAGAGGTGAAATTCTATGGAATGATTGATAATCTGAATTTCTTAATGAGATCTGTCAAAACAAAGACACAACTAAGCATTATAGTCATAATTTTAGACAATTGATGGAAGTATATATATTTAATTGAAATAAAACATATATTATGAAGAATAAACTCCATCCGACAATGTGCCACAATTGTCAAAAATCATAGACTTTTCCGCTAGTGAGAGGGTGTGATCAGAAAAGCAGAAGTGGCAAAAGGAATGAATATTATATAGTAGAGATTTTCTTCTGGACCCAGTTACATAAATGGAGATGAAAAGGGACGATATGATTTTAGTCACTCAGCTAGTGTCATATATCAGATAGTGACTCAGTAAGATATATCTATTGCCGTTAAGCTTTACTTAAAATTTATTTTACTTAAATGCGGTGATATGTCTTCGATTTTTTTTCTCTAACCACATCTAATATCTAATAAGAAGAAATTTGCTAAAAAATTTATGGGACATTCCAAAACTGAAATATCATCGATATATGTTTCTAAACCAGTTACATGAGCACATGCTAGTTTAAACTATTTAAAATAAACAATTCACAATAATACTGTTATTTTAGTCCAAAGTGTGTGTAGACACCCCTCTACTTTAGAAATGTCTATTTCGCTAGTACTTGACAAAGAAAAGTATAACTAAACTTTATTTAAAAGTTATTTGGGGTGGGGGGTACCTGGGTGGCTCAGAGGGTTAAGCCTCTGCTTTCAGTTCAGGTCATGATTTCAGGGTCCTGGGATTGATTCCCATGTCAGGCTCTCTGCTCAGAAGGGAGCCTACTTCCCCCTCTTTCTTTGCCTGCTTCTCTGCCTATTTGTGATCTCTCTGTCAAATAAATAAATAAAATCTTAAAAAAAAAAAAAAAAGTTAATTTTTGGGTTCCTGGGTGCCCCAGTCAGTTAAGCAACTGACTTGATTTTGGGTCAGTTGGTGCTCTCAGGATTGTGAGATGGAACCCGGCTTCAGGCTCTGTGCTCCCTGAAGAGTCTGCTTGAGATTCTGTCTTTCCCTCTCCTCTGGCCCTGCCTACTCACCTGTGTTCTCTCTGTAAATAAACACATAAGTAAAATCTTTAAAAAAAATAAAAGTTAATTTTCAGGAGAGAAAAAAGTGAATATAGAGCTGCTTGCCTCATTACTATTGACAAGAGAAAGCTCATAAACATAGCATTTAATTCAGTGTAATGAAACTGGAAAGGATCAATTCTTCAGAACTGAAAAAAGTCACTGAGACATACACAAAAGATAGAGTACTTCCATTAAGTCTATTTGTTTCAATAAGAGGAGATTATAGAGTGACCTTTTCTTTAGCTGCCTTGGTTTCTCCATTTTTAATCATTATGCAAGATTTGGTAAGAATCCTTGCTGACACTTTGCTCCTCAGGGGGCAATTAAAAGAGAAGTGAATTCACTGGAAACTGAAAATCATTTCACTTTACTACTGAAAATGACAGAAGAGAAGCCAATGTATGTGGACCAGCAAAGCACTCCTCCAATGTTAATAACACAAGAATCCATAAAGTTGTCCTTAAGGAAAATTACATATCCAAAAAAAAAACTGGAAAATCCACATCACAAATAGACTGGCTACAATTAGTGCTGCATTACCCCAAATTTAGAGCTATAGTCCTACATTTATCATTTTGTGCATATATAAATACATTTGTTCCCAGAAAAGGTGCTATTTTGTTTTTTGCCCATCTTTCTTTTTTCTATTTTCTGTTTCCACATTATATTATTTTGCGAAGGATTTTATTTTTCAAAGCTGGAAAGTGGGGTATCATTTTTTTTAACCTAAAGCAAATTAATTTAAACCAAACAAATATGTTGATTGAGAAATATTTGTCTATATTTTAGGAAAAAATACTCAGAGTAAAATGTAATATGAGTTTTATTCTTTAGGGTATGTACCAGTAGCCCCTCTAACAAAGAAACCCCCACATCTTAGCAGCTTCACACAGCAAAAGTTAACTTTTCCTCTCATGCCAATGTCGGTGAATGATGACAAGGAGGTTTATTTTCCACCCTGTGATTTCTTTGTCCCTTCCTTAGATCCCCTGATTTTTCCATTAGAACCTCTCCATGGGGGCAGAGGGAGGGAATGACACAAAGGTACAATTACAGGGAGATCCACTTTTTGGAAGTTCGAATTATGCCACTTTGCTGTTATGAAAGACCTGTACTACTGTGGCATGGGTTTCCACTAATCAAAAGAAATCTGAAGAGGGTTTTCTCTTATCAAATAAGGTGAAAAGCGAAAGTAGTCTCCAGGGCTTGTTTCGCAGGGAGCAGAACCTTTATAAAGGCAGCTCACGGCGCGGTGCCCCCCAACGCCTCCCCTGGGAACTGCACTGGGCGCCTGGCCTCTCGCCCTCTGGGCTTTGAACACAGCACCTGTGCCTTATCTTCTGTTTGTTCTGTGCATTCGTTAGCCAGGTGTATCTGAAGGTATCGGAAAAACCTAACAGTGGCTATTTTGGGGATCTGGAAACTCAAAACTTTCTCCATTTAAATGAATGTTAATTGCCTCTTTGCTTCAAGCCATTTTGGTTGAGTGGAGGTTTCAAGGGAATGGACTGTTTTTGGTTAGCGGGGAAGTTCTGTAGTTTTGGAGTCCGGGTCTAAGGTTACCCAAGTCCTCACTTCCCATATTTCCCTATCCAGATATCAGATGTTCCACATAATGATCATGCGTGACAATTGGGCCTGACATTTTTCTTAAGAAAGAAAGGAAGAGGGGCGCCTGGGTGGCTCAGTTGGTTGGGCGACTGCCTTCAGCTCAGGTCATGATCCCAGAGACCTGGGATAGAGCCCTGCATTGGTCTCTGCTCGGCAGGAAGCCTGCTTCTCCCTCTCTCACTCCCCCTGCTTGTGTTCCCTCTCTGGCTGTGTTTCTTGCTGTCAAAGAAATAAAATCTTAAAAAAAAAAAAAAAAGAGAGAGAGAGAGGAAGAACAGAAATATTGGTGACCATTAACATTCAAAATAAGTTTCATTTGAAAATTGTTTTAATATATCAACTTGAGTTATATATCTTCTTTGAAGTAAATTTTTATTTTTTAAAGGTATGATCACTGTGGCCACATCTTTCTTAACTAAGATATTCAGAGGGGACAAAAATGAAATAAAATTATATTTAAAACTATATATCTAAATATGTAACTATATAGAGATATATTTAAATATATATAGCTCTGAAATTTACATTACCAGCTTAGATCTTTCCTTTGAACTCCAAAGCTGTGTGACTACTTTCCTGTTGGAATATGTTCTTTCATATCCAATCCCCTTGAATGGGCAGTCCCTTCTGTTGGATGTTTGAGTCTATTCATTCGTTAACATCCTGCTTCTATCAACATAACTTGACATTATCCTGAAAACAAGCAGAATCAGACCCATTACTGGTATTTCCCTGGCCCAATCCAGTATTATTTCTTCACTCGCAGGCAAAATAACTTTCCAATCCTTCTCTTCCTCTAGCTTGACAATTGAGTCTGTTTTGTTCTGTTTTTCACAAAGCAGCAGTGGTTAAGAAAAAAAAAGTTAAATGCCTTAAATTGATTTACAAAACCACATCGATCTGCCTCTCGCAGTTCAGCTCTGACCTCTGACTTCATCTCTTCTTATCCTTTCTTCACTGTCTCACAGGCCTGCAGGCTGGGCCTCGCTTGAGGCTGTCTCTTCTGCACTTCACAATCTCATCTCATGAGGCCTTTGATCTAGCGCTGCTCAGTGAGGCCCCTCTGACTCCTCTACTTAACATTTCCTCTCACAACCTCCAACTCCTGGCGAGCATCCTCGCAGGGCTCAGCCCCTTTCTCTGTTCCCTATAACTACATGTGAACAAGGAAATATAATTTTTCAGCCACTGAGATTTTTCTACCTCTCCCTCCTCCCCTTTGTGGTTGCTGTCCTCCTCCTCCTCTTTCTTCTTCTGATTTGTTTGTTTGTTACTGTTCTTCCTGAAACATAATCTGCCAAAACAGGCTAATATGTTTTAAACAACCTTTATTTTAAGCATTTTTTAAATTGCCCATTTCTCTGCATTAGGATGGAATTTTCACGATAGTGAAGCAGGCCAGGTCCTGCAGGACGCACAAAGTGGGTCTTTGGCTTTGGGCAGGATGGAACTCAAACATGAGTCAGTAGGAAGTAAGAGCAGAGTTTACTGAAAATATATATGGAAAGATGTACAGACTGAGCATCTGGGAGATTTGGAAAGGAAAAGGAGCAAGAGTCTCCTCTTTGCGTGAAACCTTTATTGACCACTGTGGTGTGGTGCACATGTCCTCTTGGGCATTCAGGAACTGGTCAGAAAAAGGACAGGGTCCAGGTGTCCAACATAAGTCACTTATTTCCTGGAGTCTGGGATTTTGGTGTCCAGATGTCTAGCTCCAGTGATCTGGAATATGCACATGATGACCTCATTCAGGAACTTCTTAGATACCGTATATGGTGCTAGAAGACTCCATACAAATCATTAACTCCTGGTCGGTTTATAAGGAGGTTATACATGAAGGTGTGTGTAGGGCAGGGAGCAAGTCCTAGCGTTACAGGGTTCTTGTCTCACCGAGTCAAAGACCGAATCTAACCAGAGGGGAAGTGAAGTCAAAGTTCATTAAGTGAAGGTGAGAACAGAAAGAAAAGAAAAAAGTTCTTTGGAGCAGGAGGGGTCCTGAATGGCTTACCACTGAGGGCTTTTTAGTGGCAGTCTTTTATTGAGAACTGATGAGGGAACTTAAATCTTCTTGACATTCCTACAACCGATAGCATTATGTTTACTTTTTCTTTGAAGTTTGGCAACTTTCAGTGGTCCCGTTGTAACTGTCATGGAGATATCTGGTCTCTGACCTTTAAGAGAGATGAGGTAGTCTCATTAGTCTCGTTATAATTTTTAATTTTGCAAGTAAATAATGATCCTTTCAGAAATCTTGCTGTCCTTTGAGAATAATTATCTTCCTATAACTGTGTGAAAGTAGTGCCCAAATATTCTCTGCAGAGATAGAAAGTTCTAGAAATGCATCCATGGAACCCTTCATCTCATATAGTTATTTCAGTGTTGTATGAGACAAGCAAAACAATGTCTTATGAATACTGCTATGAGTATTGCTTAAAGGGTTGAGGTATTTTAATACATGTTTTAAAAATATGAAGGGGAAAAGGAGCTCTTTATACAATTTAGGACATGATAATCACTCGAAACCTGAGTAGGTTCCTTTCTGAGAATACACAGAATTTTGACCTTCTGGGTTGTTTATCATTCAGTAGATTAGAAAATAGATTTCTCATACAAGTAAGTTTTATCAAATGCCACAAATATTGCATCTAGAATTGGAAGCTAGATTAGAAAACTTGATACCCCTGAGAAACTTGTGGAATCAAAAAGGGAAATAGATTTCAATGCTACACAGAAGCTTTTGCAGAAAAATCATCCCAGTACATACTGGACATAGGTCAAGGGAGTGGACGGAGAAGGGATATGACTTCTCACTTTTGGGGAAAAAAAAAATCATTGACAGATTAATTTAGTGATTTATTTTCAGCTCCTCTCTCTCATTTGATTTAAGTTATGATATGCTCCAACATCTTGTTGAGTTCTATATTCTCAATTTCTAAGACAATATTTGTAATATAGTAGTCACTCAATAAATACTTACTGAGGACATGCATGAATTGATTAGTTGAAGCCTCAGGTAAGGTTGACTTAGTGAATAAGTCCCGTTATAAAAGTTCTAAGAAATATATACTAAACTCTTAAAAGTCATTGAAAAATAATATAACTTTCAGGACTATGACTAAATTTATTTCTAAACAATTCATAAACTGTTTTGTAAAGACAGTGTCTTTTTTTGTTTAAAAGAGAACTAAAGGAATATTAAATCAATATATTTAAAATGTTTGGTGACATAAATTGGGGCAACATCCTAAAAGTAATATAAGTGATTATAGAGTGAAAGCAAATTATTTGATAATTAAGAAGGGGAGCCAAACTGTAGCTAACTCTCTGAAGATGAAAAAAAAAATGCCAATACTGATACACAGGAACATGAGTAGAAAACTAAAGACTTGATTAATTCAATTATAAAAATAGATTCAAAACTGAAGGTAATTTTTATAACTATGAAATTTATTAGTCAGTAGACTAAGCTCCTGAGGGAATGCATGTAGATTTTGTACTGTGCATCATGAAACAACCCAGGACATTGAACACATAAGAGTACCCTTAAGGGAATAGTCCTTTAGGAACAGGACTGAATAGATGAACTAATATAGCCCTATTTATAATTTCTCTCATGTTTCTAATCTTTGACTATAAAAGTATACAAAGCTAATAGTCTCCTGATGTGAGTAGTTAAAATAATTAAATAGAAGGGTCTACTTAAGTCTCTCTTCCTCTGCTTCTACCCCTCCCCCACCCTACCCATGCCTGCCCATGCCCCAGCTCTCTCAAATAAATAAATCTTTCTCTCAAATAAATAAATCTTTAATAAAAGTTTCAATATTTCAAATGTTTAATTCACTAAAAGAGATTAATAATCAATATGATTCACCACATCACAATATAAAGATGAAATAATTTATCATCATCAAAATAAATGGAAACTGAAACATTGACAAAATCCAAAATCCATTTATAAAAATACTCTCAGGTTTTAGGGATGAAAGGTAGCTTTTTCAACATCCCTTCACCCCCAAAAAATTCCATATAAAAACCTACCAACAACATTCTACATCATACTTACTGGTGAAAGGCAACTTCTCCTCTAAGATCAGATCAGAAAAGGGGATGTGCTCCCTTACAACTCTTGGTAACTATTCAAGTGGAAGTGGAGCTGCAGGATGGCAGAGAAGCAGGAGACCCTGTTTCCAAAGGTCTCCTGAAGTGAGCTCAACTACCTACAGGACACTCTGAACACCCATGAAATCAGCCTGAGATGTAAGACTACGCACTTCTGCATCTCTGTGGGGGCAGAAGAGCCTCAGCAGAGAGGTAAAGCAGAGGGGGAGCGCTCAGGCTGATTTCAGAGGAGAAATAGGAGGGGGAGGGAGCCAACAGAGGTGACCCATTGGAAAATATATCCCAATATGAAAGTGCCCTGTGCTCGGGGACCAGCATCAACTTGCAGTCTGGTTAAAAGCACTCAAAAGGAAAGGGTCTTCACCGATGGCAGGGCTATAAAGCACAACACCGGGCCGGGGATAGAGAGCGCTCCCTGGCGCCACGCGGGAGGAAACCTGGTAACCTGGAGTGTCTTTAAAACTGCCACTTTTTTTTTCACCGCTTTTTTTCTGCCAATTCTTTTTCCGCCCCCTGGGCCAGGCCCGCACAACCCGCAAGGGAGGCTACTCTTCAGACTTCCACGTGACCTGCGGGGACGTGGCATCGCGGTCCCTCCTGGGTGGGGGTGCACTACAGACTCTCTGGGCAGAGACAAGGCCTCAGGATCCGAAATCAGTTGCAGTTTCCCTGGCGTGAGAGCGAAATAACAAGTGGGCGCCATTCTGACTAGGGGCTGCAGGTGCACCTGGTCGTGAGAAACGGCAAGACAAAAGGAAAGATATGGAGAGTCTGTGTGTCCTGTACCATTCAGAGGGCTGCTAGCTGAGACCTCTCGCTGAGACGGAGGTCTGGGCGCAGACATCTTACACTGGCCTGACTTTCTGAAAGCTGCAAAAAGCCGAAAAAGAACAAATCCTCCAGAGAACAAAAGCCTGACAACCTGGTTGCCATGGAGCTGAGCACCTAGGAAAGGGGTGGAGAGAGGTAGCCCAGGTAGGAGGGACTGAAAAACAGCATGGCAAGCCCCGCCCCCAGAAGGCAAGCCAGAAGCACAAGAGGACAGCACCCAAACTGGAAAACCCCAACATCGGAGCAAAGGCGATATATTAAGCTCCTGGTACTGCCCCCAAAGCTGTACACCTTATAGATACAGCTTTTCACTTTATTTTCTTTTTAACTTTTTTCTATTTTTAAAGTTTTCTCTTTATTTTAAAATTCATTCTCATGGTTTTGTTCTTTTATTTTTTAACCCACTTATTATTACAATGTGATACTTAATACAACACTCCATAATAACTTTTTACCTTGAACTTTTTTCAAACACATGCCTGTGTTTGGTTGTGGTGGTTGTTGCTTCTTTTGTTTGTTTGTTTTTCCTTTTTTCTCTCTTCTTTCCTTTATTCTTTTTTCTTTTAAATATACATATAGTTAAAAGCTTCAAGATAATCCTTCATTCCTCTTCAATACTACTCCTATATACAAACCAGTTTTAATTTCACTATATCTTTAGATAGTGGACTCCACTAACAATAATAACAACACAAACCTAGGAGGATCTGAAATACTTTCCTTGCCCACAACAAGGGTTTGCACTCACCTTCCCATCCTATTCTTCTGTCAGTGTTTCTGTGTAATTGTTTTTGCCTTTGTAATATATAAATACTGGTCTTGGTGGTCATTGGGTTGGGCTTAACTTTTTGATTTCTTCAATTTTCTTTTACTCTTGATGATCTCTTTGTTTACTCTGTTGTAGTTTTGTACCATATAAATCCTACCATTGGGGCCCATTCTAGGCGGGTTTTTTCTTGCTTCTTTTCTCTTTTTCTCTCTCTCTTTTTTCTTACTTCTTTCTTTTCGTTGGTGACTTCTGATTGCTCTGAAACCTTCCAATGAGCAACTCACCTGGATAGTGGCTGATATATTTAGCTATACACCCCCTTAACCACTCCTTGCCAAAATGACTCATAGGAGGAACAACCAACAGATGAAAAACCCAGAGACAGCAACGCCTGTCACAGAATTACTGGAAATGAACATAAACAATATGACAGAAATGGAATTCAGGGTAGCAATCATCCAAGCAATGCCTCAGTTGGAAAAGAACATTAGTTGCAAGAAAGAAGCTCTAAGGACAGAAGTGAAAGCCTAAGAAGAGGTTAAAAAGGCCATTAATAATGCACTACTGGGCATTTACCCCAAAGATACAGATGTAGTGAAAAGAAGGGCCATATGCACCCCCAATGTTCATCGCAGCAATGGCCACAATCGCCAAACTGTGGAAAGAGCCAAGGTGCCCATCAACAGATGAATGGATAAAGAAGATGTGGTACATATATACAATGGAATACTATGCCTCCATCAGAAAGGATGAATATCCAACTTTTGTAGCAACATGGACTGGACTGGAAGAGATTATGCTGAGTGAAATAA
>PITA01002081.1:115696-172307 GCA_004023965.1 Spilogale gracilis | reverse complement strand
TGCACCCCAATGTTCATCGCAGCAATGGCCACAATCGCCAAACTGTGGAAAGAGCCAAGGTGCCCATCAACAGATGAATGGATAAAGAAGATGTGGTACATATATACAATGGAGTACTATGCCTCCGTCAGAAAGGATGAATACCCAACTTTTGTAGCAACATGGACTGGACTGGAAGAGATTATGCTGAGTGAAATTAGCACCTTCAAAAGAAGACACCAGAGTGCTTCTTTCTCTCCCTCTCCCTCTCCCTCTCCTTTCTCGCCTTCTCCCTCTCACCCCCATCTCCCTCTAACATAGGTAGAAAGCTGCCTTCTGCAAAGCCAAAAAGAAAACTCTCACCAGAACTCAACCATGCTGTCACCCTGATCTCAGACTTCCATCTTCCAGAACTGTGAGAAATAGATTTCTGATTAAGTCATCCAGTCTTTCTTATGGAAACTTAAAACTAATTTGTACCTTTATACAGAAGTTAAAAAATTTATGCTTCGTCATAGAGCATGAGGAAACTTGGAAATAACAAACATCTCCCTTTCACATCATCACTATGAATAATCTTAAATAGATGAACAGGAGCTAGCACTCTTTTTTGTTTTTCCTTAAGATTTGATTTATTTGAGAGAGAGTGAGAGTGAGCAAGAGAGAGCACAAGCAGGGTGAAGGGTAGAGGGAGAAGCAGACCCCCTGCTGAGCAGGGTCCCCCCCCCCCCCCATGTGGGACTCCATCCTGGGAGTCTGGGATCATGGTCTGAGCTGAAGGCAAATACTTAACCAACTGAGCCACCCAGGCGCCGAAGGAGGACTGTTCTCCCTCTATAATGTCTCATAATATTTTGAAGTTCTAGGTTATGAAATAGGTACACAAGAACACATGTGCATATCCATATATTCATAGTTGTGAAATGATTAAACAGTGAGTAGAAGGTGCTTATATTCTATTGCTACTTATTTGAAATTGGACAAATGGATATAAGTGATCTCAAAGTAATTTATTTCCTGATTCCTATAAATTATTGAGAGTGAAAGTGAAGTTAATAGAATATAGGGACTATATGGGAGGAGGACAACATAGCATAAGTTTGGGGATAACACAAATGGGTATTTACAAATGGGAGCAAAGGGGTAATTGAGTGCCCAGGGATTTTTTTTTTTTATATTATTAAAATGATAAGCAACTGAGGGTGCCTGGGTGGCTCAGTGGGTTAAAGCCTCTGCCTTCAGCTCAGGTCCTGATCTCAGGGTCCTGGGATCGAGGCCTGCGTCCAGCTCTCTGCTCAGCAGGAAGCCTGCTTCCTCCTCTCTCTCTGCCTGCCTCTCTGTCTACCTGTGATCTCTCTCTCTGTCAAATAAATAAATAAAATATTTTTTAAAAATGATAAGCAGGGTGGTTCAGTTCGTTGGGTGACTGCTTTCAGCTCAGGTCATGATCCTGGAGACCCAGGATGGAGCCCCGCATCAGGCTTCCTGCTCGGCAGGAAGCCTGCTTCTCCCTCTCTCAGTCCCTCTGCTTGTGTTCCCTCTCTCGCTGTGTTTCTCTCTGTCAAATAAATAAATAAAATCTTTAAAAAAAAAAAGATAAGCAACTAAATCAAATCAATTGGATCTCATAATATGGAATATTTTTCACAATTAGTCCTAGCTCCATAAGTTTAGAAAATTACACATTTTATTTGGGGGAGAAAGAATCTAATGAGAATCCCTTTTAAAATACACAAAATGAATTGGTAAAGTTATTTGAAAAAGTGCTCGAGATTTTCTTTAAATATGAAGTTAAAAATTCTGATTAGCAGGTAGAGGTTGTAAACAATGAGTTTTGATTATAGATATTTTTATTTGATTAATCATTTAAATACTTGGCCAAGATACAAATTAGATGATTTAATGATTCAAATTTAGAATTATATAATTAAAAGAAGAAGTAAGCATATTTCTGAGTTTAAGGAAATGAAATATTTTGCTTGAACAGTATATCTCTGCTGCTGCCATCATCACTGAGGCCCTGGCTCCATTAACCTAAATGTAGCTCTTTAGCATGCTAACCTAGGAACCCCTCTGTCTGCTGGGGGCCACGGCCCTCATGCCCTTGCCCCAGACCCAGATCCTTCAGGGTTGAATGCTTTCTTGCTTTTTTCACATGTTTTATGGAATTTTTCACCTGGTTTGAAATAAAATGTAGAAAGAAAAAAATATATATATATGCATATATATATCTGCTGATTTTGTTATTACAGTGGGAATATACAAATAGTGCCAATAATTTTTCCTGAGATTCATTTTTCTTAAATATTCTTTAATATTCAAATGAGTTTCAACATTTTAAAAAATTTTTAGAATTATATTACTTTTAATTTATTAAAAATTATATATGAAAATTAAATTATAATATAATTATATAATTAGACTTTGAAGTAAAAGAACATTTATTGGGGGCACCTGAAGTAAAAGGTGGCACTTTTCATTGGCATCTTGATTTAGGCTCCAGTTGGCATCTTTTTCATTGGCATCTTGATTTAGGCTCCAGTCATGATCTCCAGGTTGTGGAGTCCTGAGGTCCTGGCTCCATGCTGCTTGTCCCTCTCCCTCTGCTCCTCCCCCCGACTTGCACTCTCTCTCCCCCAAATAAATAAATAAAATCTTTTAAAAAGGGGGGAGGGGCTTTTGATTGAAATCTATGCTTAAAACATTTACTATCAGTAAGACCAGAAAATTACTCCTCTGTGTCAGTTTTGAGGATTGATAGGATTTTTTCCTTATCCTACCTGTTTCCTGCCTGGCACAAAATAAATGCTCAGTGAAAGTTAGCAATTTTAATTAGAGGTGGCAGAATATTTCATAGCATACATTTGAATGTATTCTATAAAACATGTGTATTAATAAACACACAATATTTTCAGTATGATGAAACAGATATGATAGGAATTAAACCTATTCTATCTTAAATCTTCCATGCTACATCATTTTGAAATCTTCTTTAAAAAATACATTCAATTGAATATAAAGATAACCGTGATCTTATAATCCAATTGATTATATGTGTGGCACCACCTAAGTATGCATTAAATATATTTATTATTGCAGAGGACTCCCTTGAGATCCTTGATAGAACTAGTTTATTTGAAATGCAAATGTCCATAAATATACAATTAAATAAAAAAGGGAAACATGTAAATTAAATTGCATTGTGCCATATTCCTATTAATGCCAACGACTCCACTCAAAGGAGTAATTGGGATTATTGACCCTCTAGATGAGCAGGACTATATGTACCCACAAAGCCTAAAAGAGTGTACATGTGTGTGTTTGCATTTGTGTTGGGGAAAGGTCACATCAGCAGAAAAAGGACAGTAACCACTTACCCTTAGGAGAATTCTCACCACACTGACCATGGATCTCTGGTTCTATTTTTGCCAGATACTAAGAGGATACATTTACACCACAACTGGTGAAAGAGTGACATAAGTGAAACCTTCAGGAAAAGCTTGTTTCGCAGTTAGGTCCATGTAGATACTGAATTTCCTAGATTCTCAAATTTCTCCAATATTTAAGACAATGGCTAGAAAGGGATAAATACATGTCTCTGGTAACAACTGGAAAGTTGTCCTGGGTTTCTAAATCCAGATGATTTAGAAGAGAATTTTGGTTTAAAAAAAAATAGCTTTACTCTGCTAATCAAATTATTTCCAAATAATATTCTAATAGTGCGAAAATGTTAATGATGCTCTAGTCACCAGTAAGTTTCAATATCCACCTAAAAGTAAGCAACTGAAGTGTTTAATAAAGAGTCCCAGAACCTTGCAGTACTTAATGTATCCTTGGTGATATTATCATTGACCAATTCCATTCGGCTACTGGATCTCTTACTTTTAAGTGAAATTTAATTCTTTTAGAGGTCTTGAGGGAAAAATTTTTTTAAAGTTTTTAACAATAAAAGCTTATCTAAAATCAGTAGGAATATTCAGTTCTGGAGAATGGATCTTCATGTAAAATGGCAGTAAGGGACAAACTGAATCTTAAAAATGTATGGATCTTGAAAACAAATATTCATGCACACACAAACATGCATGTGCACACATGCATGCCTTTCACATATTAACAAATCTAATAATGTAAATACAATGTACTTTACTGATAGTTTTGGTGGATGGGAAAGAGCATGGACTTTAGAGCCATGTAGATAATTTGTTTTAATTCCAGCTTTTCATCTTATAAACCATAAAAGGGTAAAATTGGATAATTAGATTACTATGGGCAATAAAATGATGTTAGATTTTGCTTCCTATTAACACAGAAAAAGGGATCCTGAGATAAATGTTTATTTCATAGGTATTTCTCTTATCTATTCTATTTTTTATGTGGTCTTTCTGATGATGATAGATAGATAGATAGATAGATAGATAGATAGATAGATAGATATTTTAAGATTTTACTTATTTGAGAGAGAGAGACAGACAGACAGAGAAAGCAACAGAGACAGTGAGAAACAGGATGAGTGGAGAGAAGAGGGAGAAGCAGACTCCCTGCCGAGCAGGGAGCCTGATGTAGGACTGGATCATGACCTGAGCCAAAGGCAGATGCTTTACGAACTGAGCCAGCAGATGTCCCCTGATAAACTTTTAAAAAAATAATTATTTTATACACAGTCTGTGATGATACTTTCCCTTATAGCTCTATGTAGAAATTTTAAGGGAGTTTCTGTGTGTCCTTTAAAAGTAATCATTATTAGTGATAGAATTACTGATTTATAAATCACTAAAAATGTTTGTATAGAAACGGTTTAAAGTTAAATAACAGTACTGTGAATGATCATTTTTTCATGTTATTTGTTTCACCATAACTAACCATTCTAATTCTTTCTCGGATTTATACTCAAATATACTCGGTGCCATGAGATTCCAATTCATTTTCTTTAGACATGTTTGTTTCCAGGTAACAAATTTATGTGAAGCTGAATTGCAAATGAATATGAGTATGCCAAATAATTTAAATATTTTACAACATTTAATCATACAGATGGCATGTTGTTGTTGTTGTTGTTGTTGTTTTAGTGACAATGAAATGCAGGCCTCACTGACTCAAATGTATTGCTTGGTTGCATGTTTGTGAATTCTAAGTCATCACAGAAGGAAGCATTTAAAATAGATTATTTTTTTTAATATTTGTTTTTATGTCTTTAATAGCATGATCAAAACAATGGATTGCTGAGATTTGTATAGAAAACTAGAGCAATCAAATTTTATATTAGATACATGAAATAGGGTGCGTTTGAATTGTACATTAGAGGTTGTTTTTTTTCCCATTTCAGCATCAAAGTTGGATGCAAAAGAATTGTTTGGAAGCTGTTGTTTTATCCAATTACTCAAATAGTAAAAGTCCTAGTGAATTCATTTTCTAACAAAGACATTGATGAATATATTTTATTTATTTATTTATTTATTTATTTTTAAATATTTTATTTATTTGACAGAGAGAAACACAGTGAGAGAGGGAACACAAGCAGGGGGAGTGAGAGAGGGAGAAGCAGGCTTCCTGCTGAGCAGGGAGCCCGATGTGGGACTCCATCCGGGGTCTCCAGGATCATGACCTGAGCCGAAGGCAGTCGCTTAACCAACTGAGCCACCCAGGTGCCCCAATATATTTTATTTAGATATATTTCACTTCTAGCCATTCTTTCATTAGGCAGTTAAAGTACCTGTATTATATATACAAATACTGAGTTGTATTTTTTTGGAAGTACAACCAACAACGAAATAGTCCCTGCTTCTCCTTCTAGGTTAGACTCTAGTGAGTGGAGAGACCTAACCTGCTTATCTAGTTCTGGCAAATAACCAGACACTTGAAACTGAGAATATTACTCCTTTAAAGCATTAACTCTGGTAAGGAGAAAGAAAAGTGGATAATTCAAAGGACAGTTTCCTTCCACTTCTGTTTCCATAAAGTTATTTTCTGCATCATTTCAAACTAGGTTGGTGAACCAAAGAGTATACAAAACAACATTATTTTAAGATATGTTTAGCCCAGTGGTTGTAACTAGCATGATATGAGACTTTGAAAAGAAATTATACTCAGAATTTAGGGTCAGAGACCTTATGCACACTGCTTGCTTACTTGGTTGCATAGGAGATATTTGACTACTTAATTAAAATTAGCCACTTTGAAGTTCATTATGTGGCATTGTTAAATAATGAAATTTTAAGCATCAGAAAAATGTTTATTAACCAATGAATGGATAGCCAGTTGCCAATGTAGCCATGCAGTGTAAACCTCTAGGCAGTTTTGCAGAGGCAATAGTTTAGGGCAGAAGTTTCCTAATGATCTCAGTAAGCCCGCAGGTTTACAAGACTAGGACATTGGGCACCTGAAAGCCCAGGGCCAGTTAATTATTGCCATCATCAGACTCAATCAGGGCTCCAATAGAGTACAACGATACTGTAATTTTCTATAAGGACTCTGATATGACAAAGTTGAGGTGGTATACTTAGTGCTGCTCATCAATATTTTCTGATTTTCCTTCTGGGTCTTTGGGTATAAGGTTGTAGATAAAATACAGAACACCCAATTAAATTCAAAATTCAGATTAACAATGAGTAATATTTCAGCATAAGTATTTCCAAAATATTCCGTGGGACACATATATTAAAAATTATTCTTTTGAGTCTGAAATTCAAATTTCACTGAGAATCCTGTATTTTTCCAACTTTATTGAGATACACTTGACATATAGAATTGTAAGATATTTAAAGTGTATAATGTGATGATATATATGATATATATCTATGTAAGACCCCCATCAAGTTAATTAACATATTCATCATCTCACATTATTTACCTTTTTGCTTTGGTGAGAACATATTTGAGAAACATGGCACCTATGTTTGACAAGGATTTCACTTCTGTCTTGAGGTTAGATGCCATTATTTGACTCAGTTTGATCATTCAAATGTATGTCACTTCTTTGGGAGATCTAGCTCTGGCAACCAATTGTTTCTCAAGCAAACAATTGATTGCTGAGATAGATGTCCCAGAGAACTCTTTCTCTGCCCCTGCAACCATGGAATCCTAAGATGGTGTGAAGGGTGACCACTGAGCTGTCACTTGGACAACTGCCTAGGAAAGCTTCCCAGTATTGCTGCATGTTTTGTGAGTGAGAAGTAAGCCATTATTTGTTTGTATGTGTACACTGAAGTTTCAGAGATGCTTATTAACAGAATATAACCTACGTTATCCTAATAAAGTTCAGAATGGCTGGAATTCTAGGCCAATATAGATTTCCTATCATGACTAAAATTTCACTTGATATTAGTGATCCTGAATTTAAACTGATAGTTGTAACAGTAGTGTGTGTTTGCACGTGTATATGTGTATGCCATATTTATCCATGGAGAACTGAACTTGGGATGAGTCAGAATTTTTCCAGTTGAGGATGATAGAAAGGTAGAGTTGATGAGGATGACTGCAAAGGCATGATTGCAGTGAAAGAATCCAGAGACAAGGTTGGGTGAGGAGGGAAGCGTTATTAGGGAAAGTGAAATGAATGTAAAAATCAATGAATGATCATCCTTAGTGGGGTCAAAAATGTAAAAAAAAGTTTATGATATAATATTTAATCTACTGGAGCTTCTGATATAGAAAATATGGGTCCTTAAAAATCCCTCACTTATAGTATATTTGAATAAATTGAATAAAAACTGGAAATTTAGAAAGAAATGAAATAAGACCTTATTACTTTGAGATGAAGGAATGACTGAAAATGGGTCTCAAAAATGAAACTAAGATCTGGGTAGTTTTAGGAGAAAGTCAATGGCATTTCAAAGAGAATATTCTAATTCAGTCTCAGAAGAGCCACTACTATTTAGCAGACCTATTTTATTTCTCTATTTAAGTCAGTAGCCATTTCAAAGCTTTACTCTCCTCAACACCAGGTCCTCTTCAGTCTTACAGATAATATGCCTTTGGAACTGGAGACTATCAGAGACTCACTTAACTATTCATGTCCTTTCCTAAATGCATCTTCATGAATACCATTTCTTCTTGTTGAACACTTATTTGATGATATATTTGAAATTCTAGATGGTATAGATTTTCTAGAAAGATACAAATCTCAGATCTTATCCCAGCAGACAAAGTTGAAACAGATAAAGTTCACAAAAAAATACTTTTATAATAACAAAAGGAAACAACAAAAACAAAACGGATAGTTAAACGGATGGTTTAACAGGGAGATTATATAAACTTGCAAAGATAACCACAACATTGTACTTTAGGCTACTTTAAAAAATATATTTTTAAAAATAATATATTTATATATTTATTTATTTATTTACTTACTTACTTAAAATTAAATTAGTCAACATATAGTACATCAGTAGTTTCTGATGTAGTATTCAGTGATTCATTAGTTGCATATAACAACCAGTGTTCATCACATCACGTGCCCTCCTTAGTGCTCCTGACAGTGGTGGTAGTTTTTTTTTTCCTATATGCTACAACTATTTATTAATCTCCTCATTGTTTTTCTATTTTGTCATATTTGCGTCTGTACTATTTTATTCAATCACTTCACTGAAACATTTAAATCTAGCCATCAATCCAGAACACAAAGATATTATGTCATTCAGTATCAATAAATGTATGTACATTAGTACATATTACATGTATAACAAGATTGATTATACAAAAGCAACAGCTGTATATCATTAGTATTCCATATAGGCACATATAATTAAGGTTTTACTCCAAAGTCATCAAACTTTGATATTTTTTAAGTGTATACATAAAAATATACATTTTTGAAAAGAAATTTTGTGAAGCATTTGAGTTCTTTAATATATAAATTGATTTAAATTGTGAACAAAAATTGTTACAAATTTTTAGTTGATTTGCATGAATAGATTGGGAAATAAAGTTTAAAATGCTAATTCTTGGCTAAATCAGAATTAACATGAAATAAAAACTGATTTCATTTCTTTTTAAAAAGTTTTTGGTTTCACTATGTAATTCATAAAAAGAGTAATTGTCATAACAGACTGTCATGTTCTTACAAAATGCATCTAAGCGATAAACCACAAGGCTTAAAAAGACTAATTGAAAGAATATCCTTAAAGAGAAGATATGATAAGAAATATCTCAGGGTAATAACATGGCAGTGATAAGACTATTACTCAGCTTCCATAAAGTGTTTAGGATTTCAAATTTTGTAAATGGAGCGAGAATAATATCTAAGAAATAAAAGAATTAGAAACAAAGTGATAGAGAAAAGTGGAGATAAATGGAGAAAAATAGCTTGGGAAGTCAAGAAATTAGAAACAGTTACAAGACAGGCATAATCGTAGGTCTGGGTTCTAAAGTTTTGGACACCTTCATTTGATGTTTTGATTACCTCTTCTTCACCTTGTTGGGGAGGGAGGGATTCAATCCTACACTAGGATTATAGGGGACAACCACACACATAACCCTTGATACTGGAGAGATGAGATTTATTGCACTTTATTAGTTATGTATAGTCACCGCCCAGGGCAAAAGACACACCTATTACTAAAATGGTTGTTTCACTTGGGTGTTTCACTCAAATGCAGAGTGAAAAAAACAGGGCCTGTGGGAGAAGTTACAAGAGAGTAAGATCATCTCTGCCCTCCACGAGGATGTAATTGTCTTGCATGAATAATTTGGCGACACGGAATGGAAGCCCATTACTCAGGGATAGATAGGCCCTGTGCCTCATCCCCATGATTGTTTGGTGAAGGAACCTTATCTGTGCCTTCACATCACATTTGGTATGTTAGTGTGCCCATGTGTGTGTATAGGTAAATATATACTTTTTAAATTTTAGAACAATTTTAGGTTTACAGAAAAACTGCAGAGACAGGATAGTGTTATCATCATATCCCACACTTAGTTCCATTATTTTTAACATCTTAGATTAGTATAGTACAATTGTCACAATTAATAAACCAATATTGATACATTGTTATTGACTAGACTCCACACTAAATTCTCCACACTAAATTCTCCACACTGTACTCTTTGGAAGGAAGTCACTATGCTCAGGTGTGGGAATTTATGCTGTAGCTGCTCAATGATAGAGTATCTACATAAATACTTAGAATTACTCTTCATATGAGAATAGTTTTTTTCTCATTTATTCAATAATTTATTTATATTAGTGTTCACTCACTAATATTTTAAACTATATGTTATAATACTACTTTATTTTACTGTTTGAATTACTCCAGCTTTGGCCACTGGGAGTTCTTTCTGTTGGTTCCTGTGTCCCTTAGACATATTCCATCATTGTGTGTATGTGTGCTAACGCGCTTCTTTGCTTTCTGATGTAAGAATATACCCCAAGATCATCTTGTGTATTTCCTGCCCCAGTTTAAGAATTTCAGCCATTACTCCCAGCAGCCTTGGCTCCTTTAATTGGAGAATTTTAGAAACTATAATCACATATAAAGTATTTCTACATGAAACCAGCTGTATATAAATTAAGCTAAACATGAGTTCATACTGATATTTCCAGCTAGTGATCCATGTAGTAATGGGTTGTAGTTGGAACATGAGTAAGAATTTATTCTCAGGATTTCTGCAAATATATAGAGAGTAATGATATTTTTAGATAGGACAGCATATACAGGAAGAATTAAGGTCTTTGTTTATGTAACAATAAATTTTTATGTGAATACAAAATGTCTTCTTATAGTCTCATGACTTCTCATATACAACTTTGGCTTAAATCATATAATTAGAAATTCAAATCTGGTAGAATCTTAAAGATTATGTAATCCATTTATCCCACTTTACGTGACAAAATTAAAATACTGAAAATTAAAATTAAAATACCAAACATCTAAGACTATTTCTACATTTGTATTTGAGTAAGTTGGTGGCTAGATTCAATTGAAAGTTCCAGCCTGCAATTTTCAATATAAGCTTGCAAATTACAATATACACTGGCAGATATTAATGAACCCAAATAAAGAAAAAAAGGAGTTCAAATAAACTGTTTAAACATCAGTGTGACTAAATAATGATAACAAAATGAGAATAGGAAAATAAAAGTGAAATGAGAATAACATATTACAAAAATTTTGCCAATAAGACCATTTTTTATCCTGGATATCTCTGATGGAAGCAGTAATATTCTATATCCAAAGAGCATTAGTTTGAAAATCAGAAAATCATGTTCTAGTTTATGATTTATTCAACTGTAAAATGTGGCTATCCCCTCAATAGTAGAACTGAGTTTTAAAATTCTGTGAACTCAATATTTACAGAATTATTTCTGATCAAGTAGAAAATCTGTTGTTTTGATACCTTTTTTAAAGTTTGTCAAAATTCATAAATTATTTGGTTGATTATTCAAACACAAATCAAGAGAGAATGTGATACCTAATATCAAATTTTCTGGTCTCCAATCAATTCTGGGCCTTACCTGAAAGAACTTTTAATTTATTATGTTGATAATAGTAAAGTTTTATATTCTTAATTGGTTTAGTGGTTTCCAAGCAACAAGCAACTTTGCTGTACTTTAACTTACTTTTTGTTATGAATTCTATTGTCAGTATTTTATTCAGATATGTTTTGTAGTGAGAATTAGGTCACTGATAATTTGGACTCTTAAGCCACTATGACAATGCTAGAAGCTCTGTCAATCCAGACAGCTCGTTAATGGTCTTTCTGTTTCCAACACATCTGTTACTTTACCAAATAAAAGGATATCTACTTTACATGTGTGCCTTTTAAATAGCTAAAATAGCATAAATTTCAAACTAAACACAATTAAACTACCAGGGTTTTTTTCCAGGTCAGCTATTTCTATCAGTTCAAGAGCCTTCTATTGTCTCAAACACATATTTATCAATGTAGAAAATAAAACTCCAATATCTAGTTTAGCAGAAATGAGACATCCAGAAAATTCTCTACTCATTATGTTATTTAAAACTCATCTGGGAAATTTAGAAATTAGATTGAGATATACTCATTCTTCACTGGTCAACACATAAAGAAACAAATACAGTGATTCTTACTTAGGACGCCAATAATTGGGGTATCTGGTGAACATTTTTTTCAGTGTTTTGACAAAATACTATTAAAAATCCAGATGACTTAGTAATTTTTCTATTTTCTGTCTCATCATAGTACATTGCATCAGCTGAGGGATTATGTGAGACAGCGCTCAACTTTTTCAGTATCTGTTCTACTCTCAAGAAGGAAACTTCTTTAATAGGAAAGGGATTTCAGTTAGAAACCTAATGGATTTATTTCACCTTGGAGGTAATTTGATTTTTTTTGAACATGTTTTTAGACATTATAAAAAATACTGTCCATTAGGATTACAATCAAAGTGTCATATTGTATCATAACAAAGACCTACCTTCAAGATCTCACTGGCATTTTAGTAACAAAAACTTTTTATGGTTTAAACTGATCTGCTTTACAGTAAATTTTATTCCATAGTTCCTGTGACAGAAAGTAAATGAAATTTTACCAGACTGACAAAAAAACTAAACTTTTGACATTAGGTGGCAATTGGAAATACCCACCCATTTTGAAAAAGGTTATTAAAATATTCCTAATTGGAATTAGATCACAAAATCTAAATTTAGACAATAACATGGTCCCCTTTAAAATCTATATATGCTCAGTGTTTTTAATAATATTAAGGATTGCAATTACTTTATTTTCTGTGCTTTTATATTGGTAATTTCAACTTGCTCCTACATTTAACGTATTTCAATTTTTAATTTCTTTTTGTCTGAACCCCTTGAATGAACCCTTGGTTCATTCATTTATGCATTCATTTTTCTTATTCACTCCCTTACTCACTGATAGAGCCTAAGGTTTGCCTCCAAATTATTATATCCTGGGGGTTAAGGAGAGATAGAGGAAGCAAAGTTTTCCATATTTATGAAAATATGGTAGTTTGTAATGAGCAGGGCATGTAAACTCAGAAGACTCTGAATTAAAAATTAACTTCTGTACTTTGTGTGTCACTTGACATTTTTGAGGTTCTAGTCAATCATCCTAAAAATGGAAAAAAAAATAGTAACTACCTAAGAAAGATAAGCATATCTGCAAATGTTTTCTAAGTCAAAAAGCTGTTTACAAAACATGGTTAGGATTTTATTTATTTTTAAAGCTTCTATTTATTTATTTGACAGAGAGAGACACAGTGAAAGAGGGACAAGCCGGGGAGTGGGAGAGAGAGAAGCAGGCTTCCCACCAAGGAGTAAGTCCGATGTAGCTTGAACCTCCATCCGAGGACCCTGGGATCCTGACCTGAGCTGAAGGCAGAGGCTTAATAACTGAGTTTACCTAGGCACACTCCTCTTTGTCTTCATTTAACTAACTATGCCCTACTTCAAGTGTGATCATTTGGGTCACTTCTTCAGAAAGGACTTATATCATCATTATGATCATCATCATCACAGGCAGAAGCAGCAGCAGCAGCAGTAGTAGTAGTATTTATGCCTGTCCCATCCCCTCCTTTTTTCCCTTTGTTCTAAGACTCTGTTATATAATTGTTATATAATGTTATAGCACCTGGTACAGTTACATCTTTATATAAGACTAAACTCTTAATGAAGGCTTGAGATTATATTTAGTACATTAACCTTAAGGTCTATAGAACTTAGTGTAGTGCATGACATTTTCAATTCTCAGTGTTTTATAATTTTGAGTTATTTTCAGGTAAATCTGCTTAAGACAAACAAACCATAATCCTCAAGAAAACTAGGAAAGTTCTTACCATTAATGCTTGGTTATAGAGTAGTAGGAATGGAACTGAAGTTTCAAACATTCTAAATCTCAATTCAGTTTTTTTCACTATGATGAAATATGGATATTTAGAATATTAAAGGTATATAAAAAAAGCAGTATATTTTATAATTAATATGACTGTGACTAAATTATATTTAAATACATAGTCACCAATAAAATGCCTAAGATCTTTGTGTAGGCCTAGGACTTACTTTCTTTTACGGCCCTAAATTTTACTGGGTTTTTAAAGGAAGTGGTATGGAATAATTCAAGTACCTTTTTACTGATTAGTTTCTACCATTCTCTTCATGCAAAAGAATTAAAAATACATAATAATAAAGTCTATATTACTATATATTTGGTTCACCAACATTTCTATTTAGACCTGATGCTATAAGTTTCTTTCTCTTATCACTGATAAGTACAATTAACAACTCTGAAAGTAGTTGTTAGAGTAGGCAGTCCAGTAGAACTCTCAGATAGTCCAACTAACATTTACTCTTTACATTAAGTCCACAAAATACTAATAGGAATTATTTTTCTAAGCAAAATACTATAGTTTTACCTCATCCTCAACTCTATCAAAAATCCAAAGAATATCTAATATTTTAGAAATCCATTTCTAACATACTATATAGTTGTCTTTGCATTAGGTTCCCATAAATTAAAATCTATGAACAGAAAATAAAATTCTTCCAGATACTTTTATCTGATAGGCCTCAATTGTGATAATAGTAAGCCTATAATTTAAGCTAATGTATAAACAGAAAAAGAAATCCATCAGAAAAAGTAAATCCATCAGTCACTTAGGAAAACTATTTTCTACTAGTAAACATTATGGTTATCTCTGTTTAAGGTAAAACTTCTCTGGAAATATACAGACATTAAAACAAAAATAACCACCTATTTTATTCCCTGTTCCACTCTCATTTGAAATCCCGCTGTTGTTATCAAATTTATTTATTTTCTTTTTCTTTGCCCTCCTGTGGAGGCTTCTAAACTATGCCATTTGCTATGTGGTTTTTGTGGGAGATACATGGAACCACTTAGAATGATTTATTTGTAAATTACTTGATCTAATTCCCTTACTTCATCATTTTTCATTGTGTTTATAGTTTAAATCACTGAACCACAGTTAAATAATTAAATTAAAATATGGAGATATTTGTCACATCATTAGAAATAATGACAAAAGTCAAGGAAGAAAATGAACTGTCATATGTTTTTGTTTTTTATTTTTTTCTTCATACAATGTATTAAACAAACCGATCACTCTTCATAAATGGAAACTGGATTTTATGAAGCATAAAAATAAAGCATGAAAATGTACATTGATGGTGGAAGAAAATCAGGGAAACTAAGTAATGCATAAATTCATAAATATAATAAGAACTCATGGTTCTCATTACTGTGAAATATGTGTATCTTCTTTATCTATAAGTCTTCTTTCTAAAAACTTGATCATTTCCAAGTTATCTTTTAAAAACAGAAGTGTGATGTGGTCAAAACTGTTTTTCCTAAAGATATGTGAAACAATTTACAGCTTCTTGATATTTTACTCCCTATATTTGATGAAACCTGAAACCAAGAAACATGTTATTCCATATCATCAAGTTGTTACATAGTTGGAAATCAATTTTATATTAAATTTAGTAATTTGGCTTTGGAGAGTATCAATTTTTTAGCTCTGATTTACTTTTGAACTCTTTTTTTATCCCTGCAATATAATGGCACTTTGATCTATATTACAAAATCTAACGAAGTAGAATAATGCAAATAGAACTTTGACAAAAATATACCAAAATTTTAATTTTGCTTTCTTCCTAAAATCTGAAGAAAAATAATTGTCCATTTCAACAACAACAAAAAAATAAAGAACACTGAATGCATATTACCTAAGAACCCATTCAATGAAATATAGCAGTGCTACAAGAAGAATTTTATGTGTCATAGGACAGTACATGCCTGTCACATATGGTACTAAACTGGTATCATTGAGTGGAAAGAAGCAAGGATTTAGTGCTATCTGAAATGGTCATTCCATGACTTATAGTGGAAGACAAGAATTCCCAGGCAGAAAAACAAGGAAAACCCAGGATAGGAGAAGGAGGTTGACTAAGGCCCCATGTTGAATATATGGCAAAGGAAAAGACCAGACTGACAGTTGTCAAAATGCCATCTAAAATGAACAGAAATTAAGCCAGCCGGTTTTTGTTCAGCAGCTATGAAAACCTGTTGAGAATTTTGAAATACTTCACATCATTATGAAAGAATGATAGAGAATAGGTCTAAGAAATGTTAAGAAGATGAAGAGAGAAAAATTGTGCGGCTCTTTCAGTCATCCCTTGTGCTTCCATGATGAGAACCAAGATTGACACAAGGTCAACAAGAACAAGAACTAATTACTGGAAGATCTGTACTCACTAAAGCATGGGCATAACATCATGATAGATTTGTGCAAGAGGAAGAGGAAGACCCAAATAGGAATTTAGGTTCCATGTATCTCACTAGTAGAATTATGATTCAGTTAAATAAATGACACACACAAGAGGTTTTTTAAGGCAGAAAATAAAAGTTGAGTTCAAATAATCGATGCATTGAGTTTATGATAGTAACAGAATGCTCAGTTCTCAGACTTTCTGATCTGTACATTTGAATATAAACAAGATAGCTATGTGTATGAGATATAGTTAACAATTACAGTAATTCTAATAGAAAAAATACATTACTATTTAATAAGAAGTTGCTGTACTTATGAAGTTTGGGCTGATGTGTGGTGGTAGGCAGAGTCTTTTGAATGGGAAAACCTGCTGATTAACTCAATTATGCAACATTTGATATATGATACCTTAAAAGGCATTTGTTGTTCAAGGGGCACCATTTTTGCAGAGAAAGGAAGAAACTGAAAAGTGAAAGGCTTCAACAGCCAGTCCATTGAGAAAATTTTTTGCCACAAAGTGGCAAAATTCCTTGTGTTAAATGTCTAATATTCAGTCTTAATTGGTTTTTATTTATGTTTCCCGGAACTACTTCCTTGATTTATTATATTGTCATTTTTTGAGACTTCCCATACTAGATTATAATCCTTCCAGAGTTTGTCAATAAGATAAATAGGAAAAAAAATTTCAAAATTACTGATTAAGGTACAGAGAAATATTCTTAAGTACCAGAAAAGATGCTCTTGTTTGTTTCTCTTTCCCTAAGTGTGCTGCTGAATCAGAAGCCACATGGGGAAAGCCACCCTGGGATGAAGAAAGACTTTTTGGACCCCTACATTTTATATTCATATATTCCCAATATCCTATTGCCTAAGATAGTAATTTTCCATTTTATTTAAGCTGTGCGACTGTGTGACTTGGCATCATCCAAATGTCCCTATTCATGTTCCTATTCATGTATTTCATAAATTCATATATAATACCTACTCAGAGCCAGATACTAGTTGAAGCACTTCACAAATAAATAATTTGAATTTCTTAGCAACGTTATCGGATAGGTATTCCTATTATTGCCTTTTTCAGTTGAGGAAATTGAACAAAGAGTGAAATACCATATCTGAGGCACATAAGCTGGTTAAAGGGGGAGACCTTTAGTTCTTGAGTCTGTTCTTTTAACCACAATTCTGTGCTGTCTCTATGCCTGTAAGAATTAAAGTGTTTCCCTTATTTTAAAGACAACATCCTTAAAATACCTGTCTGCCCTGCACAAGCACAAAATAAATTTCACAGGAACTGGAATGAGGGTCCAATCTATTTAGAACTTCCCTGCTTCTCATGCAGAGATACAATCCATTTTTTTCTGAGAACTGCTTGAAATAAGGCTAAGCAGTTTCAGGTAATGAACTCACTAGTCCTTATTTATTGCTATGAAATATTTCCCCTATGAATCAGTTATGTATAAGAACTTAGTGTGTGATTCTTTGATTTTAAAAGGAAAGTTGTATTTGTAGTCTGGAAAGTAAAATGCTAGTGAGAAAAGAGTCAAGTTAATAAAATAAGATGATTAAAACTTGGTAGAAGTTGGAATTTAAGTGAGAGATAAGAAACCCACTCATTCCAATAAATCTTAGGACTCTTTAATAAAATGAGAATGGTTTTAGATTATTTGGGACTTGATTCTGGAAGAACTGAGAAGAACAAAGCAAGTATGTCAGGTGATAGAAAAGGAAAGGAAAGGTAAAGGAGTTAACCGTGCTTTATTCGCCTCCCTCCCTAAAGATTTCCAACACATCAGGTCTGAGCTCAAGAGCAAGAGAGTTTTAATTGGATAATAAATCAATGTTTTAATATAGACAGGACTAAATTATTTTATTGCTTGAAAATGAAATTGTTCATTAAGAATGGAAAGTTTCAAAAACTCAGGGTTAATTCTAGGATTTCAGTCAAGGATAAGGAGGGGAGCTCCAACAGAGATATGATGGTGGCAAAATAATAACAATTCATGTCATTTTGTTACACATCTGGTTATAATTAATCCCTACGAAAAAGCCCTAGATAATGCCAAAGCAACTACCAAAGAATCATACCAATATTCTACATTTTATGATGCTTGATATGACCCTCTTAACACTATCTCTACCCTATATATATTATTAGCCCATAGAGGGGGAAATCACATTTTTCTCTCTGTGATCCCAGTGATATTTCAGTGCCTGTTGAAGTTTATCCTGCAGGTAATGATAGGATTGCTCTAAGTTCTACATACTCTTTTTCACATGAGTAAAAATCCTCTAAATTTTTCCTGACTGGTGTTAGTTACACACCAATACTTTTCCCCTCGTGCTTATTGTGCCTCAACAACTCAGAATTTGAATTATCTTATAAAATACTGTGAAAGTTTTTTGGAGTACTAACAGGTGATAGCATATGCCTATTGGCTAGTCTTTCCATTTAGTAAAACTGGTTACCCTTTAACAAACTAAATATATTATTTTTTTTTAATTCAGTATTCTAAGGTTGTAGTTAGATCTATACTTACTCCAATCCCCACTTTCTGATAAGAAAAAAAAAATATTTTGGGACCCTGGGTGGTATAGTCAGTTAAGCCTCCAATTCTTGGTTTCAGCTTCAGGTTGTGATCTCAAGGTCATGAGATCCAGCCCCAGTGTTCTCTGTGCTCAACACAGAGTCCATTTAAATTCTCTCACCCTCTCCCTCTGCCTCTCCCCTTCACTCTCTGTGTCTCTAAAAAATAAATATTTAAAAAAAGCAATACATATGTACTTTGTAATTGTAAATATGAAATTAAAAATATATATCCCGGGTGCCTGGGTGGCCCAGTGGGTTAAAGCCTCTGCCTTTGGCTCAGGTCAAGGTCTCAGGGTCCTGGGATCGAGGCCCGCATTGGGCTCTCTGCTCGGTGGGGAGCCTGCTTCCTCCTCTCTCTCTCTCTCTCTCTCTCTCTGCCTCTCTGCTTTTGATCTCTCTCTCTCTCTCTCTCTCTCTCTCTCTCTCTCTCTCTGCCAAATAAATAAATAAATAAAATCTTTTAAAAAAATTTAAAAAAAAGTTTTGTCTGATTGGTCAGAAAAAAATGGATATATATATATATATATATATATATATATATATCTCCATCCCTGTAGGAGCTAACATGGCAGCATAGTAGAGGACCCTAGGCTTAACTCTTCCCTCAAACACAGCTAGGTAACTGTCAAATCATTCTGAATCTACCAAGAAATCAACCTGATAACTGATAGAACAAACTGTACAACTAGAGGGAGAGAAAGGCCACACTGAGGAAGATAGGAGGTGTAGAGATTTGGTTTGGGAGAGAAATGGAGTATGAATGCTGTAGAGGGGAGAGAACCCTGGTTGCAGAGAAAAGCAAGAGAGAGAGTAGAGTATACAGGAGATTGCACAAGGGGAACTCCTCACTAAAGACGTTGGTGAAGAAAATGGGAGGGTTTGATTTTCATGAGTTTGAGACCAGCAAGGCTCAAGTCTGGAGGCTGACAGGTTTGGAGTGTGTGGGATAAGGCCCTGAGGGTACTGCCCTACTCCTGTAGAGAAGACAGGCGGGTAACCTGAAGGCAAATGGTACAACTTGAGGATCTCTGAAGTTTCACAGGGAGAAACTGCTCCCTCTCCTCGGAACACATCTGTGAGAGCTGGCATTGCCTCTCTGGGACAAAAGAGCCAGTGGGTGCCATTTATCTCCCCACCACTTAGCATAAGTGCAGAGAACCTAATGAGGACAGCTAACTGGGACACACTGGCTATTTAGCCTGCTTTGCTCCAAGTCCCACACCCTTAGGCTCTGGTGCAACTGAACTGCCCTTCTCCATCAAACCTGCATCAGTCCCGGGCAATGAGACTCTCCCCCAGAAGACCAGTACAGGGCACCACTGCACCAGGTCCCTAAAGCTTGGGAGTTGTAACAGTCAGCAGGCTTGGCAGGCATAGAGCCCAAAGTGCAAGCAGCCCAGAGACAGGCAGTGTGAAGACAGCAATCTATAAAATGCCTAGGCTGCAGGAGAGGAAATTATTCACTTTTCTGAGAGGACTTCCCTGAGAGCAGCAAGTATGGACTTCCCTCTTCAGGGAAAAAAGAGCTGTCTGGTACCTTTTCTCTCCCCTGCTACTCAGCATAAACCAACTTCAGTGAACAGCACAGTGCCAATACTGTCTTCCTAACCTGCTTACACCAACCTCCCCCCCCCCCATTCTCATCTGATATTGCTTTTCTCAGACAAGTGTGCCCAAGGACCAGTGCAATAGGCCCCTTCCCTAGAAGAACACCATGAACCTTTCACACACCATGTCTACTGACCACAGATTCAGCTCTATTGGAAATAGCATCAGGTCTCATTTAACAAGCAGACCAGAGCACATCTAGTTAAAATTCACCACACTCGGGCCCAGGTCCAAACACTGTCCACTACAGGCAAAGAGAACCACTACAAACAACTGCCTGAGGGATAGAACAGCCAAGACACAGACACACAGATGCAGAGTGCATACAACACACACCAGACATACTCCCTGAAGTGCCAGACCCCACACACTCTATGACATCTTCTTCATAAAGCCATTATACTCAGGAGCAGGAAACATAACAAGATTTTCTAACACACACGTGAAGACAGACCTAGAAAAATGCCAAGATGGAGGAACTCATCCCAAAAGAAAGAACATAAAAAGGTCACAGCCAGATATTTAATTGAAACAGATATAGGTAATATGCCCAATGCAGAATTTAAAGCAACAGTCATAAGGATACTTGCTGCACTTGAGAAAAGCACAGAGACATCAGGGAGATTCTTACCTCAGAGATAAAAGAGCTAGAAAAAACAATAATGCAGAATAGAAAAATATAATATCTGAGATTCAAAACTGAATGGACATAATGACCACAAGGATGGAAGAAGTAGAGGAACAAAAAAAGTGATATAGAATATAGAGTTTTGGTGGAGCGCCTGGGTGGCTCAGTTGTTAAGCATCTGCCTCAGCTCAGGTTATGATCCTGGAGTCCTGGGATCAAGCCCCACATCAGGCTCCCTATTCAATGGGAAGCCTGCTTCTCCCTCTCTCATTCCTCCTGCTTGTGTTCCCTCTCTGGCTGTGTTTCTCTCTGTCAAATGAATAAATAAAATCTCAAAAAAAAAAAAAAGAATTTGGGAAGATAGGGAAGCCAACAAAAGAGGGGGACAAGAATAATGGATCATGAGAGTAGACTTAGTGAACTCAGTAACTCCACCAAACATAGTGACATTCGACCATAAGAGTCACAGAAAAGAAAGAGAAAGAAAGGACCAGAAGCTTTATTTGAGGAAATTATAGTTGAAAACTTCCCTAATCTGGGGAAGAAAACTGAAATCAGGATAGAGGAGGACAGAGAACTCCCGTGAAAAATCAATAAAAGCAGGCCAACACAAAGACATATTATAATTAAAATTGCAAAATATAATGATTAAAAAATGTTAAAAGCACCAGGATCCAAGAAGACAGTTACTTATGGGGAAAAGCCTATAAGGCTTAAAAATTTTTCAACAGAAATTTGGCAAGCCAGAAAGGAGTGGCATGATATATTTAGAGTGCTGAATGGGAAAAAATCTGTATCCAAGAATACTCTATCCAGCAAGGCTATCATTCAGAATAGAAAGGGAGATAAAGAATTTCCTATACAAACAAAAACTAAAGGGTTCATGACCATTACACCATCTCTGTAAATATATTAAAGGGAACTCTTTGAATGGAAGGGAAAGATTGAAAGGGGCCAAGTCTAGAAAGGAACACCAACAAAAAAGACTAGAAAATAACAGAGAAAAATCTGCAGAAACAATGACAAAACAGGTAGTATAATGGCACTAAATATATATCTATTGATAATTACTCTGAATGTAAATGGACCAAATGTTCCGATCAAAAGACATAGAGTGGCAGCATGGACAAAAACACAAGACCTAAGGAGACTCATTTTAGACCTAAACGCAGTGGATACCAAAAGAAAGCCAGAATATGAATACATCTATTAGACAAAGTAGATTTTAAACCAGACTCTAACAAGTGATGAGGAAGGGTACTGTATCATAATAAAGGGGACTAGCCAACAAGAAGATCTAACAATTGTAAATATTTATGCCCCCAACTTGGGAGGACCCAAATATATAAAACAATAACAAACATAAAGGAACTCACTGATAATAATACAATAATAATAGGGGATTTAATACCCCACTTAAATCAACCATCATTAAAATAGAAAATCAACAAGGAAAAATGGCTGTGAATAACATACTGGACCAGATTGACTTAACAGATATATTCAGAACATTTCATCCTAAAGCAACAAAATACACATTCTTTTCAAGTGCACATGGGACATTGTCCAAAATAGACCACATACTAATCACAAATCAGGCCTCCACATGTATAAAAAATTATGATCATACCATGTATCTTTTCTGACCACAGTGTTATGAAACTTGGAGTCAACTACAGGAAGAAATTTGGAGAGACCATAAATAAATAGAGGTTAAAGAACATGCTCCTAAAGAATGAATGGGTCAACCAGAAAATTAAAGGAGAAAAAAATACATGGAAACAAAGGAAAGTGAAAATACAATGGTCCGAAAGCTTTGGGATACAGCAAAAGCAGTCCTAAAATGGAGTATACAACAATATAGGCCTACTTCAAAAAGCAAGAAAATCTCAAGTAAATGACCTAACCTTATACATAAATGAGCCAGCGGAGGGGTGGGGGGAGTGGGGAAGAGTCTAAAGCCAGCAGAAGTAGAGTAATAATGAATATTAGAGCACATGGGTGACTCAGTTGGTTAAGATTCCGACTCTTGATTTCAGCCAGGTCATGATTTCAGGGTCATGAAATCAAGCTCTGTGTCTGGCTCCATGCTTAGTGGGGAGTCTGCTTGAAATTCTCTATCTACCTCTCCCTTTCCACTGCTCATCACCCTCCTTATGTGCTGTCTTTCTCTGTAAAGTAAATAAATAAATCTTAAAAAAAAAACAAAAACAAAGGACACAAAGGTTACAGCATAAGTAAATGCTGTAGAAAAAAAAAGCAGAACAGATCAATGAAATCAGGAGCTAGTTCTTGAAAATAAAATAATAAAATTGATAGATCCACACCAAGACTTATCAAAATGAAAAGAGAAAGGACCCAAATAAGGCCGCAAATGAGAGAGAGAAATAACAGTCAACACCACAGAAATACAAACAATTATGAAGGAATATTATGGAAAATTATATGCCAACAAATGGGACAATCGGAAAGAAATTATATGTTTAGTAACAAAACTGAAATAAGAAATAACAGAAAACTTGAACAGGCAGATAAACAGCAAAGAAATTGAAACAGTAATAAAAAATCTCCCAACAGACAAAAGTCCAGCGCCAGATGGCTTCACAGGTGAATTCTACCAAACATTTAAAAAGAGTTAATACCATTCTTCTCAAAAACACTCAAAAAATTAGAAATGCAAGGAAAACTTCCAAACTCATTCAAAGAGGCCATCATTACCCTGCTTCCAAAACCAAAGACACCACTAATAAAAAAGAGAATTATAGGCCAATATCCCTAATGAACATAGATGCAAAAATTCTCAGCAAAATACCAGCAAATTGAATCCAACAGTTCATTACAAGAATCAGTCACCACAGTCAAGTGGGATGTATTCCTGAGCCTCAGGGATGATTTAATATTTATAAATTAATCAATATGATATACCACATTAATAAAATAATGGATAAGAACCATATGATTCTCTCAGTAGATGCAGAAAAAGCAAAAATCCCTCAACTAAGTAGGGATAAAGGAAACATACCTCAACATTATAAAGGTCATATACAAAAAACTCACAGGTAAAATGATCCTCAAGGGGGAAACCTGAGAGCTTTTCTATTACAGCCAGGAACAAGACAAGGATGTCCACTTCCTCCACTGTTATTTAATTTAGTGCTGGAAATCCCAGTCACAGCAACACAACAAAAAGAAATAAAAGGCATGCAAATCAGCAAGGAAGAAGTAAAACTTCAGCTATTTGCAGATGCCATAATCCTCTAAATAGAAAACCTGAAAGACTCCACACACAAAAAAAAATTGCTAGAACTAATACACAAATTCAGTAAAGTTGCAGGATAAAAAATCAGCATACAAAAATCTGTTGCATTTCTATATACCAATAGTGAGGCAGCAAAAAGAGAAATCATGGAATCACTCTCATTTACAATTGTACAAACACTATAAGATACTAGGAATAAACCTAAACAAAGGGGTGAAAAGATCTGTGTTCTGAAAACATAACAGTGCTGAAAGAATTGAAGATGACACAAAGAAATAAAAAAATATTCCATGCTCATGGACTGGAAGAACAAATATTGTTAAGATGTCTATAGCACCTAAAGTAATCTACACAATTAATACAATCCCTATCAAAATACCAACAGCATTTTCACAAAGCTAGATCAAAGAATCCTAAAATTTGTATGATCCCATGAAAGACCCTGAGTAGCTAAAGCTATCTTTTTTAAAATTTTTTTAAAGATTTTATTTATTTATTTGACAGAGAGAAACACAGCTAGAGAGGGAACACAAGCAGGGGAGTGAGAGAGGGAGAAGCAGGCTTCCTCCCAAGCAGGGAGCCCGATGTGGGACTCGATCCCAGGATTCTAGGATTATGACCTGAGCCAAAGGCAGTCACTTAACCAACTGAGCCACCCAGGCCACCCCTAGCCAAAGCTATCTTGAAAAGCAAATCTGGAAGCTTCAAAATTCCAGAAAACAGGTGTTGGTGATGATGCAGAAAAAGGGAAGTCCTCTTGTACTGTTGGTGGGAATCCAAACTGGTGCAGCCACTCCAGAAAACAGTATGGAGATTCCTCAAAACATTAAAAATAGAACTACCCTACACTGTATTTTATGCAAAGGATACAAAAATACTGATGCAAAGGAATACATTCATCTTGATATTTATAGCAGCATTATCAACAATAGCCAGTCCAGGTGTTCATTCACTGTTGAATGGATAAAGAGGTTGTGTGTGTGTGTGTGTGTGTGTGTGTGTGTGTGTGTGTGTACATTACATACAAAGTAATGTATTTCTATATACACACATATACACACATCTATATATAATGGAATATTACTCAACCATAAAAAAGAATGAAATCTTGCTATTTACAATGATGTCAATGGAGCTCAAGATTATTATGCTAAGTGAAATAAGTCAGAGAAAGAAAAATATCATATGATTTCACTCATATGGAATTTATGAATCAAAACAGGTGATATTGGGGGGGGGAAGAAGAGGTAAAACAGAAAATAGACTATGGAGAACAAACTGAGTAGGTGGGAGGATGGGTTAAATAGGTGATGTATATTAGGAAGGACACTTGTGATAAGCACTGGGTGTTAAATATAGGTGATGAATCACTGAATTCTGCATCTGAAACTGTTACACTATTCAAAACTAGAATTTAAGTAAAACTTGATAGAAAATACGACATACATATCACTTTTGTGGTCAATCTATTAGTTTAAATACATACTGACAGAGCAACTCCTATAATATCTATTAATTCAGTCTACTAAATTAACACTGGATTAATAAGGCATACTCTTGAATATTGAAAAAAGAAAAAAATTTCCTGAAAATCCTGAAATTTGAACTCAATTCAGATAAATGGTTTTGATGTGATATATGTGTAAATAGTATAAAGAGCTCTTTACCTCAGAAAGATTCTGAATGCAATGGTTAATTATTAAATTATTAAATTATTAAATCACTGCCTAGTAATTGAAAATAATTGTCAGAGTCTCACCAATTACATTATATACAGGTTTCAGTTCCCCTGTTTTCTAGCCATATTTCCTTATTATGTACCTTAGGCTGGTGTCATATATTATCTATATTATGATTTCTATCATTACTTTCATAGTATAGACTCTTATGTCTTTCCAAGCTAAATATTCAAAAAATATTGACCAATATTCTCCATTCAGACAAAAATAAATAGTATCTTTCTTTTTTTTTTTTAAGATTTTATTTATTTGACAGCAAGAAACACAGCGAGAGAGGGAACATAAGCAGGGGGAGTGAGAGAGGAAGAAGAAGGCTTCCTGCTGAGCAGGGAGCCTGATGTGGGACTCGATCCCGGGTCTCTGGGATCATGACCTGAGCCGAAGGCAGTCGCTTAACCAACTGAGCCAGCCATCCAGGGATCCCTAAATAATTTCTTTAAAAGCAGAATGCAATTCTTAATCTCAGTTTTTATAAGTACTGACACTGAATGATGCTATATATATATTTAAGCAAAGATATAAAAACCATTTTAGCAACAGGAAAAATTACTGAAGCTACAGGTTGGTTTCATAGTGAATTTGGAAAAGTAAAGGAAACAATCTCTATTTTAATTGTTAAGCAATCTTTAAAATTTCAAAACTTCATAAATGGTATTTGTCATTTGAAAGCATCCTTTTTTTGTTTTTAAGATTTTATTTATTTATTTGACAGAGAGAGAGAGATCACAAATAGGCAGAGGCAGACAGAGAAAGAGGAGGAAGCAGGCTCCCTGCTAAACAGAGAGCCCAATATGGGGCTTGATCCCAGGACCCTGAGATCATGATTTGAGCTGAAAGCAGAGGCTTAATTCCCTGCGCCACCTAGGTGCTATCATTCTTTTTTTAACAGAAGGAATGTGTCTAAAATATATTCAAAAGGGAAAGTATATAGAAAACACACCATACATGTAAACAGGAGGTTTATATCGTGTAATTTATTATTAATTATTAATTTATTATTATATCGAGGTAATATCGTGTGGAATGATACAAAATCATTCCACAAAGGTTGAAAACCTTAAAATTCTGCCATAACTCCTAATATATGAAATAATGGGATCAATTTATATACATAGCCTAATCAGTAAACCAGTAACAGTAGGTCATGTTAATGTTTGCAATCCATTCCAGATTGAGCAGATAAGAAAACCAAATATAGAGTACATAAAAAAAAAAATACTGACAATTTAATTGATGTTAAATAAGGCTAAAAAAGAAAAATAAATCTATGTAGTGCCTAAGTACATATGTGTATATATATATATCTGTATATATATATATATATGTATATATATTTGCAAGTGATTTATAAAACTGAATCATATTATAGTTACCAAGTTAAACCTTAAGGAAACTGCCAAAAAGTAGAAATAATTGTACATATTAACTTCTGTATGAGTAGATTTAAACAATTCTTCTGTGTCCCCATTTTTATTTCAGAAACAATGAATTGGGGGATGAAGTTTGAGGGAATACTTTAAGGAAAATTCTGTACAAAAAGTAGGAATAGAAATGAGTCAAAATATTAATGAAAGTATATATTTACCAGAAAAATGAGAACATTTAAATAATTTTATTATGTGTTAAGATTAAGTAACAAAACTTAAAAGAAACTACATTGTCAATAAATCAGACTCTATCATTAAAAAACTTCTATGATCATAGTCCTATTGGGAAATCATAGCTGTAATGAGTATTTGTTAACATATAAAAGGATACTATAAACAGTCAATTGTGTTAGAAAAAGGGACATGAAAAGGCAGTTCTCACGGGGTGATGGGGGGGAAGGTGGATTATCTTAAAACTATTCAAATGTGTAAACCCTCTCCTAGACAATTACAATATGTTGACCTCAAAACCTGATAAAGGCCATAGTGTGGTGTGGAGAGGAATGAAGAGAAACAGACAATCATGCACTTTTGGTGAAATTGTAAATAGCATCATCTCTTTTAATAGTTATTCAGCATTTGTTTAAATTAAAAGCGCGCCTAGTCTTGGATTTCGCTAATCCATTGATAGGAAAGTATCCTAGTGATTAACTCTTGGATGAACACAGCAATGTGTATATATATTGACTGAAGGGAAGTTTATGATAATAAAATCCTAGGAACAAGCTAAATTACCTTGAAGAAGAAACTGACTAAAGTATGCCAAATCTCTGAAAAAGAATGGGGTAGATCTATGGATGCAGTTATTAGTTGCTAAAATGTAGATATAGGACAGTATGTATGGGATCATAACATTTGTATAAAATATAAAGACAGTTTAGAGAAACAGGTTAATTTTGCAGATGATAGTGAAATAAACATGTACCCAAGTATCATAGCTATCCCTCTGCACACCTATGTTTACAGTATTTGAAATACATACATCTATATGAATATGCAAAATTAAAGTATTTATTAAACATTCAGAAGGCAAAGAAGTAATTACTAATTATGTCTGCCTCTGGAGGAAAATAATACCTGGGGAGAAAAAAAAATTACTGTTCATTCAGTGTCAAAATATGTCTTTTTTTACCACATACATGCACTATTTTAATAATATTAAAACTTAAATCTTAAGACGTTTAAAAATTTTTTTTTTTACTTTGGGATCTTACTCACTGGGTTCTAGAGGAAATGCTGGCAGTTGCTGTTAACCTTTCCTCAATGTTTTAGTTTTTCACTGTAGAATTGCCAGATAAAATACAGAAATATAGCATACTGAATTAACATTCAATATAGATAGACTATGAATTTAAGGATAAGAATGTGCCAAATATTGCATGGGATATACCATTTGCTAAATATGGCAATTGTACCTTTAGTTTGGCATATAATGCAAGGGATATGGGTGGTATGGATAGAGATATGGCAAGAGATATGGTAATTAGGGGGATCGTATAATTGCTTGTACAAATCAGAACTCTCTTTTTAAAAGTGTTAACCATCTATAATTTCATTATATCAACACACTTAAATAAGGACTATATAGTCTGGAAAACTAGGTTATAAGAAAATCTTAAATATTACTTAACTCTTCACTGGGAGAGTTAGGAAGGTAGTTGTAAGAAGCTTGTTAAGGTGAAATATCATTCATGGACTATCACACTCTTGATCAAAGCTACCATAGTTGTGGAGAACGGCAAAAAAAAAAGTATATAACAGAAATTATGTGTGTATATCAGTTTCTTACTATCAATCTCAAAAAAGAAAAAATAGGAAATTAAGAAAGCAAAGAATAGCTATTATCTCACTAAGTTTTACTTTAAAAGAAGAATATTGCTATTACCTCATCCAAGTACCTATTGCCCCCGTGTGCTACATAAGGGAGCAGCTCCGTAATTTGTGCTTACCATACCACAAGATATAGCTACATCTTAACGTACCAGGCCTAGGACTGTTAAACTATAAAAACAGTTACAGATTGCAGTCTAAGATCATTTGAAGAGTATTTAAGAGAATACTTCAAAAAACAGTTTCCTGGAGGGAGCTGTACTTTAAATTCAGTTGTTTCTTCTTTTTAAGCCTGTCTGCTTCAAAAGGTTTACTGATTATGAAGAGGAAAGAGTAAAATTTTGTATTTATTTTATATTTTGATAACTTAAAAAGGTTTTTTTTAAGTTTTTTATTTAAACTCTAGTTAGTTAACATGCAGTATAATGTAAGATTCAAGTGTAAAATTTAGTGATTCAGCACTTCCATGCAACATCTGGTGCTAATCACAAGTGTGCACCTTAATCCCCATCACCTGTGTCAGTCATCTAACTCCCTCACCCTCCTCCCCTCTGGGTAATCAGTTTGTTCTTTATAGTTATAGATATATGAGTCTGTTTATTTGTTTGCCTCCCTGTCTTTTCCCTTTGCTAATTCCTTTCTTAAGGGTCTAAAGCAAAACAAAACAAAACAAAACAAAACAAAACCAAAACAAAACAAAACACACACACACACAAAAAAACAAAAGCATCATACTCTCTATCATCGTTTTGTTCTATGTATCACATAGATTAACAGGATGTAAGTGAAATTCAACTGCAGAGGTTAACAAGATAAACCACATTACGTTAGTATTTAAATGCTGTTTATAGGATATTCACTTTAATAAACCATTCAGCCTTATAAATGGCCTTGAGATTATCTGTTAGAGCCCCAATGTAAAGGGGACACACATACAAATTGGAATATTACAAGAGTTATAAAGAACCTGTGTAAAAATGGGTGGCAGGACATACCAAAACCAAAAAAGATAATTCTTGCTTTTTTTCTTCTTCCCCTGTAAGATGAATATGACCTTCAGATGAACGACAATGCCTAGCTTCATGGGGTTAAGGTGAGGTTGATGACCTAGCAAAGCAGCAGTGGAATAAATATGCTGATCTCACCTTGTAATCTCCTGACAGGGCTCCTTGTTAGTCAAACTCTATGAGAATTTAGAGGACAAAGAATATAAATGTATTAAATGATATAAATATGATCAGTCTTCCAGGCTGGGAAGATGGTAGAGAAGAACAGAGAGTAGCTGAAGGGGAAACAGAAAGCTATTTGACATACTAACACAACCAATAAATAATAAGTGCTTATTAGACACGGGTAATTGTGTTAGATACAGAGGAAAAATGAGCAGGGCAGAGTTTGATCTTTCAAAAAAGAAAAGCTTATTACAGAGACTTTAAAGTTTATTAAATACTGAGGAGAAAATAGGAAGAACTAAACATAGACATCATTTCTTCACACATACAAACAATACTTGTCTGTCTTTAGACATTCAGTTATTCAAAACTTTGGTTTGGAGATCACCAGGTTTCTATTTTCTAATTTCTAATATCTATCCATTAATTTTTTAGTATCTATTACCATTTCATGTTTCTATGTTATTCCCAGACAGTACTGAGTTTACCTAGTAACTGTATTAGTATTTTAGCAACAGAGAATCTATTACCATTTCATGATTCTGTTATTCCCAGATGGTACTGAGTTTCCTAGTAACTGTATTAGTTTTTTAGCAACAGAGACATAAAGATTTAAATATTTGTATAAACCTCAGTATTTTGTAATAAACCATCCTCAGCCCATTTCAATTAATCCACAATAAAAGTCAGGGTTTTGGTAATTGTTTTATCTATTTCTTCTTCATTTTCACAGTTTGAATGTATATCTCAATTTTATTTTTTCTTTGGAGGAGGTTAAAAATTTGTGTATATAAGGACGAATCTATATGACCATATTTTTTTATTGTGCTAAGAACACTTAACATGAGATCTATTTTTTCTTAATCTTTAACCCCTATCTCTCCCTGTTTCTCCCCATGTTCAGAACAAAACTTATTATCTGTGGCTGATTGATTTTTAACAAGGATTTCAAGTCCATTAGGAGGAAAAACAGTCTCTTTAACAGATGAATAGATGGCACTGGAAAAACTGTATTTTCACATACCAAAGAATGAAATTGGATCTCTCACTTCAAACCATATATAAAAATTAACTTAAAATGATCACTAATCTAAATATAAGTGCTAAAAATCATAAAACTTAGAAAAAAACATAAAGATAAATATTCATCACCTTGGATTGGGCATCAGATTTTAAAAAATATATATATATATAGTATAGTTGATGCAAGTTACATTAGTTTCAGGTGTGAAACATAGTGATTTGACAAGTCTATACATTATGCTATGCTCACAAGTGTACCTTCCATCTGTTACCATACAATGCTATTACAATACCATTGACCATATTCCCTATGGCATACCTTTCATTCCATAACGGCAAGTCTGTTATCTCCCACCCCCTTTCACCTGGATGAGACACTAAAAACACTAGTGACAAAAGAAAAAAAAGTTGATACATTAGACTTAAACTATACAACAGCAGCAGCACCAAAAAACAAACTTGTGCACCTGTGGTGGTAATTTCGCATGTCAACCTGGCTATGGCACAGTAGAAGAATATTTGGTCAAACATTCTTTCTAGATGTTTCTTTGAAGTTGTTTTCAGATGAGATTAGTATTTAAATCAGTAGGCTTTGAGTAAAGGAGATTGCTAATGTCTGATGTAGAGGGGCCTCATCAAGTCATTTGAAAGCTTTTTGGGAAAAAAAGCCAAACTCTTCAGAGGAAGAAAGTTCTATATAAGACTGCTTTTTGGCCAGAACTTCAACTCTTTTCTGAGTCGTCAGCCTTCCCAGCCAACCCTACAGACTTGGACTTGTGAGCCTCCACGTTTCCATGATCCAATTTGCTCTTCCCCACCCCGCAACCCCCATCTCATATATATTTGTGCATGTGTATATATGTATATATTTTATATTAAACATTCAGCAAAAATACTCATTTTGTAGAGAGTATCCACTCTCACCCACCCACTGTACTATCTATATATGTATAAATAAATATAGGTAACAGACACACACACACACATGAGAGAGAGAGAGGTAATGGTTAAGGAATGAGATGGTGGTTAAGACTATACAGATTCAAAACAAGCCCTACCAAAATTCCAGCAATCATAAGTTAATATAATATGTATATCCTATTGCTTCTGTTCTCTGAAATATCTTAACAGAGCATGAAGGACACCAAAAAAGTGGAAGAAACCCACAGATCAGAAGAAAATACTTTTGCAAACCATATGTCTGTTAAGGGTTTAATATCTACAATATGTAAAAGACTTACAAATCAACAATAAGAAGACATAGTTTATGAGAAAAGAAAAAAAAAAAACTTCTAGATATCAATCCAGAGAAGACATATAGATGTCTAATAAGCAAATGGAAGGATGTTCAGTATCATTATTCATTAGGGAAGTGCCAACCATAATTAGATACTTCATACCTATTAAAATGACAATGATTATTTATAAAGAAAGAAATGTTGGAAAGGATGTAAAGAATCTGGAACGTTTGTAAATTGTTCATGAGAATATAAAATGGCACAGCCACTGTGGAAAACAGTGGGCAGTTCCACTAAACAAAGAATTACTACACCCAACAGTTCCATTCCTAAGTCTGTATCCAAAATAATGGAAAACAGGACTTAGATACTTGCATAGCAATACGTTTACTGCAGGATTATTCACAATATCAATTAAGATGTAAATAATTCAAGTGTCCATCAGATGAACAGATAAACAGAAACTCATACAATGGACTATTTTCTGCCATAAAAAGTGATGAAGTTCTGGGATGCCTGGATGGCTGAGTAGGTTAAGTATCTGTCTTTGGCTCAGGTCATGATCCCAGGGTTCTGGGATCCAGCCATGCATCAGACTCCCTGCTCAGCAGAGAGCCTGCTTCTCCCTCTCCTTTCCCCTCTCCCTGCTACTCTGCCTACTTGTGCTCTCTCTGTCAAATAAATAAATTCTTAAAAAAAAAAAAGGAAGATTGAAAATATGCTAAGTGAAACAAGCCAGACACTAAAAGACAAATACTGTATGATTCAATTTAAGTAAATATCTAGAATATCTGGTAAATTCATTAACCCAGAAAGTAGATTAGAAGTTACCCATGCCTGGTGGGGGGAGTAGAATGGGGAGTTATTCCTTAATGGTGACAGTTTATATTTGGGCTAATGAAAAACTTCTGGAAATACTAGTAATAGTTGTACAATATTGTGAATGTAATTAATGTCACTGAATCGCACACCTAAAAATGGTTAAAATGGGGGTGCCTGAGTGGCTCAGTTGGTTAAGCAACTGCCTTCAGCTCAGGTCATGATATCAGGGTCCTGGGATTGAGTCTTGCTCGGCGAAGAGCCTGCTTCTCCCTCTCTCACTTTCCCTACTTGTGTTCCCTCTCTGGTGTTTCTCTCTGTCAAATAAATAAATAAAATCTTTAAAAAAAGGTTAAAATGGTGAATTTTATGTTTAATATATACACTATAATATATAACATTTTATATATTGCATTTATATATTTAATATATTACATGTGTAAATATACTTTTACTATGATAAAATGAAGTAACAATTCTTACCTTGAGATGGAAGAGTGGTTCACAATTACAATACACTGGTCCCTAAGCCTTATTAAGGATACGATAGCTGACAAAGATATTGGAAGGTTGGAGGTATTATCCATGTAGAGAGTTATCTGATAGAATAGTGTCCCTAAAACTCTGTAGGCTCCTAGAAGCCCATCTAGCTAAAGGAGACTGAGGGAAAAGAAGCAAAAATTGAGGTCAGAGAGTTAAGAAAAGCAGATAAAACTAGGAACCATGTAATAAGAGCATAGCATATAGAAAAATAAGATGATACAACTTTTCAGTATGGCTCATGCAAAAGCAGAAAAGCTTGGATAAGCTAGATTTTTCATCACAATCCATTAAAAACACAATGAACACACTGTGGCCATTCTCTTTGGAAAGAGTTCAAAACAACTCTGCAAAAGCAATTCTATTTTTCACTCATTGCTATCACTTCTCGTTTACTTCTCTAAGGAAATCAGTGGCACCAAGTATTTAAAATATTTTTGAGGTGTCCAAAGTATTCTAAATGGATGTAGTAGCCTCCTTTGCTCTGAAGTTGCCTTTTAGAGTCTGTCACAGTGATATGGTCACAAAACCTCACACAAATAGCGCATGATAACACACTTGCTTCTAGGGAATGTACAGATTCACTGTTTACATAGTTTGATGTATGTTATTTCTGTAGGATCCTTTTTCCCCCATTTGGGAATTAGGCTCAAAAGAAAATCTTCTCAAATATTGGGGGCATAGGCCATCAAACAGTTGTGTGTGCATGTGTGCGGCATTTGTGTGTTTTCTGGAATACTTGTCTTGTAGACAGTAGTGTTTTTTCCTGTAAATGTTTACTTAGCAGCAATGTTAAAGGTTTTCACTTAACTTGGCTACCAGAATTTTCTTTATAAAGTCAACTGTGTTAAGAATGTTCTCAGATTGCGTGGCTCAGTTGGTTAAGCCACTGCCTTTGGCTCAGGTCATGATCCTGGAGTCCTGGGATCAAGTCCCATGTCAGGCTCCCAGCTCCGCGGGGAGTCTGCTTCTCCCTCTAACCTTCTCCCCTCTCATGCTCTCTCTCACCTTCTCTCTCTCTTAGATAAATAAATAAAAAAAAACAAAAAGAAAGAAAATATGTTCTCAGATTTGTTAAATACATGTCAAGTGGGGACGTGAAAAAAAAAAACTATTTTGTTTTTAGGATGCATCCTTTGTACAGAATTTTCTTTGCTGAGAAACAAAAGGGGGAAAAGTACCTAAACACTTCATGCATTTCCATAGAACGAGGAAATGGGGGCACCTGGGTGGCTCAGTGGGTTAAAGCCTCTGCCTTCGGCTCAGGTCAAGATCTTAGGGTCCTGGGATCAAGGCCCGCGTCAGCTCTCTGCTCAGCAGGGAGCCTGCTTTCTCCTCTCTCTCTGCCTGCTTCTCTTCCTACTTGTGATCTCTCTCTCTGTCAAATAAATAAATAAAATCTTAAAAAAAAAAAAAAAAAGAACGAGGAAATGGTATTTGTAAAACCCTAAGACTCAAGAGTGGCAGTCAATGCCTGGCCACATTCTAATCCACAGTTCTAGTCTTTGTCTCTACAATGAAAAGGAAAGGGAAAGGGATGGGAAGGAGAAGAGAAGAAAAGGAGGGAGGGAAAGAGAAAGAAAAAGGGAGAAGAGAGGAGAGGAGGGGAGAGGAGAGGGGAAGGGAGGGGAAAGGAGAGGGGAGGGGGAGGAGAGAAGAGGGGAGAGGAGAAGGGAGGGGAGAGGAAAGGAGAGGGGAGGGGAGGCTAGGGAAAAGAAGAGGAGAGGGGAAGGGAGGAGAGGGGAGAGGAGAGGAAAGGAAAGGGAAGGTAAGAAGAAAAAGTCATCCTAAGAAAAAGCTTCCTTTGTGTGGTCCACTATTCACTGTTACTCGGTAATGCGAAAGTGGTCTTTTCTTTCAGTATACACTTAGGCTGGCAAAAATTTTTAAACATATTTGTTAAGTATTTTATAGAGATCTAGTGATTCTAATATGCTTATGATTTAAGTCTATAGGTGTTCAGTGGTAATTGACTCTATCAGTGTAATGAGTAATTAAAGTTCAAACAAGTGTGGACATGGAAAAAAAAGAAAAAAACAAAAAAACACCATGGGGTGCCTGGGTGGCTCAGTTGGTTAAGCGACTGCCTTTGGCTCAGGTCATGATCCTGGAGACACGGGATCGAGTCCCACATCGGGCTGCCTGCTCAGTGGGAAGCCTGCTTCTCCCTCTCTCACTCCCCCTGCTTATGTTCTATCTCTGGCTGTGTTTCTCTCTGTCAAATAAATAAAATCTTTAAAAAAACAAAAAAACAAAAAAACAAAATCACCTATCATCCTGATTGAACCCTCCATATTTTCATTATTTTGAACTAGAGCAATATCAAGAGTGACCTTAGGTGCTATTTAGGACAACTACTTTACAAATGAAAAGCAGATCCGCACAGAAATTAAATGCTTCTTCTTAGAAAAAGGCTTATAAGTAACCAAACTGGTCGCCATACATTTCAGTATCCTATCCAATATACCACACTCCCTCTGACCTGTTCAGTCACTCCACTTGTAGTACAAATGTAAATTAAAAATGAGAACCTTCATTCTCCCTGTTGAACATAAGGGATTTCCCTCTGCTCCTTTTTCACTGAACATTTAGAGTTATTGTAGAAGCTTTCTATTCCTGTACATTTGTACATAATGCTTCTGAAGACTAAATTGACATTTTTTTTCAGTTTTATGACCTTGCAATGTCTTTTCGGAGATTCTAGGAGCTCTGTGAAATGTAAACATTAAGGCAGATAGCATCCCTATCTTCCTGTTTCTAAAATAGGAGCATAAGAACCTGACTTTGGTGGGCAGCACTTTGTTCCAAGTTGCAAAACTACTTCCTATTATTAAAGATATGTTTTCCACTGGGTAAAGCCAATTAGCTAACATAACACAATTACCAGATAAGATTAGGGTATAACACATGGGACTAATGGTGTTTTCTTGAAAACTAGTTGTTCATCTCAAAAACATATATGCCCCAGAATATAACTGCTTGGCTATATAAAAAGGTGAGATTTCTGTCTTTACAATCTCTTAGCAGATTCCTTTAGCAGATGAGCACCCTGTTCTGGTTTACTGCTTGTTCAGTAATATGTTTTGTTTCTCTACTGCCTTTGTGTGAAATTAGATTTTGAACTGTATTTTCCCAAACCACTAGAATTGGTGTTTCTTCCCTCTTTCCTTCTTCCTATTACTACTTACCCTTAATCTTTCAGAAAAAAAAAAAAAAAAAGAGTGTATGTGTAAGAAATTACACAATAGACAATCAGCATTTACTTGAAATTCAATTCAATTTAGGAAACTTTTACACTGCACTATTGGGAGATAACTATGATAGGCCCTTATTTGCTCACAGATCAGTAAAAGAGACCTTTTTCCTCAAGAAACAGGAGAGAATTAATAGACATAATTATAATGTGATAGGGTTAATGGAATGATAGCAATGGACATGAAGTCCTCTATAGTGTAGTGGGTAAGGGTAGAAATCCTGACCCCAGGATATCTGAGGTCAACCCTGTTTTACCACCTAAAAGTGCCAGGAATGGGGTGTCTGGGTGGCTCAGTGGGTTAAAGCCTCTGCCTTTGGCTCAGGTCATAATCTCAAGGTCATGGGATCAAGGCCCCTGTGGGGCTGTCTGCTCAGCAGGGAGCTTGTTTCCTCTTCTCTCTCTGCCTGCCTCCCTGTCTACTTGTGATCTCTCTCTCAGTCAAATAAATAAATAAAATCTTTTTAAAATGAAAAGAAAAAGGAATTTAAAAGTGCCAGGAATGGATAGCAATCCCTGTACCCAACAGATGAAAGATTACTCCAAACTTTGCTATGAAAGAAGGCAAGGAGGGTCAACGCCCAGAGGCAAAACCCATTGCTCTTCTTTGCTCCCAGTTTTATAGTCCTTCACAAAAGCTTATCACTGTTTCTCAGGCACAGGATGTGTGACAAGGGGTCTTACTGAAACTAGAAGATCTATTGTGGGAAAGATAGGATATGGTAATCTGCCTCTTTCTGCTAAACATAGCCCAAGGGACAATGCTTTCATCTCTTAGATCACAGGGTGGCTATTCCAGCTAAGAAAGCCTTAGGGAAGGCAACTCCCCACTGCATTCCAAGGGCAGAGTGGTCATGCTTGCCTCCCTCCTCATTCCAAAGACCCAGGTCCCTACCTGAAACCTTCATTCACCCCCAGCAATCTCTTTGTTCATTTTAGCAAGCCAGGTATTATGGGCTTGAGTTCATGCTCTACATTAACCCCAACATCTCCCCTTTTTGTTTCTTTGAAACTGCAGCAAGTAGTTCTTGAGACAGTTGCCCTGTGTAGATATGCTTCACATCTCTGGGGGGTGGATAGGGCATTTATTCCAATTTTGCAGACTGTGATGAAAAGAAAAACAGTAATTACCATAATAGAAACTCCAAAGAATCCCCGTTTTGTGGAAGAGAACCATGTGGCTGGATTAAACCACCACAACTTGTTGGAAAGAGATTGCCAAGCTTCCCTATAAAGCTTATGATTTCCCACCACCATCCATGAGGCAAGGATCTGATCCTTTAGCTGCTGAATGTCAAAGGTTAAATTATCATGGAGTGACCCATGCAGTTTTTAAATCTTTTTCCAATTATATATGATCTGATTCCAGGGCATGGGGGTAGCGCAGATAGATCTGTCAGCTCAGTCACGTAAGAGATCCTGCCAATAGGCTAAGGCTTCTTGGTTTTCCTCAAGATACTCAACAGTAGCTTCCATTAGTTGGAGATATCCTAATATTTTTTGATCAATAGTTTGTTGAAGTTTAAATTCCCCTGTGGCTTTAATAGCCAGCAGATCCGCAAAGGTAGCAGTCTGGATGGTACGAAAAAGAGAGGTAACTGCCATGCTTGTGGCAGTAATGACAGATAGCAGCAATAATGCTGGCAATGACTAGACCCAACACGTACTCGGGGCATCTGATGTCAGGTAACGCCTGACTCAGAATGCTGATGGACTTGGATTGTCTCGAACCTCTGTAAGATTAGCAGGGATAGTAGCATGGTTGAGAATAGGAAAAGAGGTATCCCACCCAAGTATCAGGTTTCTGGAGGGGGGATTTATAACATAGGCCTAGAAAAAGGTTGCCAAGCACCTAGGCAGCAGGAGAAAGACAATACATACCTGGTACAACTGGTGTTAAGCAGAGATACCATAGCCAAGAGCTTATTTTTGGGAGTAGAGGGTTTACCAGTTGTAGAATCTCCTTGGCCTTCTGGGTCATCTTCTTGCAGTCTCCCCAGGTAATGACTTTGACCTTGTGGGTACTGGGGAGGTGCATGATGGGGAGCTGTTATTTTTCTAGATTCAGATGACTCCTCTGAGGGACTAGATTCTGACTGTGCAGGCCATGGTAATGGTTAACATTTCTAGCAAAGATCAACACTGATCAAGTCCTCAGTAGAAACCCCAGCTTAACTGTGCTGCCATGTTATGAGTTCTGTTGGTTCCTGCCAAATGCCCATGTCCAGGTCCTTCCAAACATGGAAGTACAAGGGCTTGTATTTTGAGCGGGGGAGTGTGGTTTGAAATGCTTTTCTTTGGCAGGAGTTTCAAAATCAGATTTTAAAAAGATGTAGAGTAAGCAATGCTTTCCATAATTACTCAATAGAACTGACATTTCCCCGTTTTTGTTTTGTATTATGCATTTAGGGGTAGAATGTGTTCTCTCAATAATAGCCTGATTGTGACTAATTTATCTGTGACTAGGTTGCTGTAATTTATTGATGAACTCGACAAAGGGTTCTTGGGGGCCCTGCTTAACAGAGGCAAAAGAGCCTTGAGGAGAGCCCTAATCAGGGATGCATTCCCAAGTATGTTTTGCACAAAGACCGCATTGTTCAAAAACTAGACCATAAAAGTTGTTGTCCTACATCTACGTGTGTGGCCCTCTCCTCTGAAGCATATTAGCAACTATAGGAACTCCTGCTCAGTGATTAAACAGCTGGTTGTTTGCATAAATCGTCATATTCAGTACACCAGGCCAAATACTAAGGGGCTCCAAGTACTCCTTTACAGAAATGCCTTTGTTTACAATGAGGTTTTTTTTAATCGCATTTCTATAAATCATTGTTATCTTAAGAGAAAGTTTCCTTAATCTGGAAGAACTTTAGAGAATCAGCAGTGTTTTTAAGTAAGAATCACAAACCTAATAATCTTTTAGTTCACATAGTCCCATGTTAATAATTCTTGTTTAATTTGAATGCAGCTTCAGTTCTGGAAGTATTTACCCATTTCACTTTCCTAAGTTTTTAAAGATAGGATGTAAGTAATATATATGAATTTCCTTGAAAATGAACCTCATTTTGTAAAAAGAAAAAAAAACAGTAATAAATCATAAAAACTCAGAAATAGACATTGTTAATGATTTGATAAGAGAATTCTTTATGATGCTACTGACAAGGAAAATCAGTTATTTCTGTGACACATGAAACACTTCAATAGCCAGAATAGCGAGTGTTGATGATCTTATACGGGAAGGTAACATACCAAACAAACAAACAAACAAACAAAAAACCTAATTATTCAATAAGACTTTGTTCATGATTTAAATCTTGAAGTTTGTTAAAAACCTTAGAAAGGTTTGAAGCACATGTCTAACTAAGTAGGATTAGGGATTATCAAAGACCTGATAAAGCCAAACATAAAAACCTTTTTTTGGAGATTGAGCGGATTTACAATCTTGTAATGTACCAATGTACTTATAATAACCCTTTATTTTAATTTTAGTCTGTCCTGACCACACCTAAAATTCCTTTCCAAAGATTTTCCTTCACAACCTTTCTACAACTTTCTTTTACATTCAGATTTTTTCCCAAACCATCTCTCTCTAAACAACCATAGTATTTAGGACAAAATTACCTTCTTTTATCTTCAACAAAAATGTATTTCCATTCCTTATCTTTCTTACGTATCTCCTACTTTTCTACATACAGAGTTACTTCCCCTATTTCCAGTCTTAACATTCAGTAGAATTTTGCATTTTTTAGAAACTTTAGTGAAGATAAGTAGTAACCAATTGTAAACTGTTACACCAGAGTTTTTTGAGATGGCAAATTTATGAATCAGTTAAGCACAAAGCATGTTTACCAACATATTTAAATACCCTTAGTTCTTTGCAGTAAAAGGTCAAAAACACAAACCTACTCCCAGTACTTAGCATTGTTATCCTACTGGAAAATCCTGAAGTTGGTCGTCTGTTAACAGAGACCCTGTTCACCTTAAGGAGCTGTTTTTTATTCAGTAGCAATGTTAGCCTTTAAAAGTTGCTTTAAAACCTTAATATATTGTCTCTGTTCAAGAGAAAGGCTTTGTTGCCATATCTGGAGTTCCCAGAGAACTTTCAATTCCATAAGACTACTCAAGCCTGAAATTTCCCCGAACTCAGCTGTGAGCCAATGCCAACTTACTGGACACAGACTTTTCATTTTCTGGGAGTGTGTTATGGTGTCCACTGCAAGTATATCACATTGGGGTCACCACTTGCCAGGAAGGGCCATAGTAATCCCCACACCACCGAAAGATTACTCCAAACTTTGCTGCAAGAGAGAGAAGGTAACAAGAGGGTCAATGCTCAGAGGCAAGACCCTTTGCTCTTCTTTGCTCCTGCTTTTACTGGTCCTTCACAAATCCTTGTCACTATTTCTCAAGTTCCTGATGTGTGACAAGGGGTCTCACTGAAACAAGGAGGGTCTGTTACACAGGAAAGATAGGATATGCTAATCTGTGTGTTTCTGCTAACCATAGCCCAAGCAGCAGGAAGGCAACTCCCTGCTGCATTCCAAGGGCAGAGTGGTCACAGGAGCCTAGATATTCCAGAGACCCAGACCCTTCTCTGAAACCTTTCTTCGCCCCCAACAGCCTCTTCATTACATTTTAGCAAGCCAGGTATTATGGCTGAGTTTGTGCTCCGCATTAACCCCAACATAAAAGACTAAGGGCTTTTGACAAGACTATCAGTGAAATAATATTACCTACCGTCTAGGGCTTCTATGAAGAATAAGTAACTTCATGTATATCAAGCCTTTAGGGAGTGCTTGGCATGACTTAAACCTTCTACAGGCCTGAGCCATTTGTAGGAATCTGAAGGAAGAACACTAACCCATCCTGGATAGTGGTTTCCATGAGTTCTGAAGATAGACGAAGCCAGTGCATGAAACAATACTAGGAGGGTCCCTGGGTGGTGCAGTTAGTTAAGTGGCTGCCTTTGGCTCAGGTCATGATCTCAGGGTCCTGGGATGCAGCCCTATGTCAGGCTCCCTGCTCCATGGGGAGTCTGCTTCTCCCTCTTCATCTGCCCCTCCCCCTGCTCAGGCTCTCTGTCTGTCTCAAATAAAAATAAATAAATAAATAAATAAATAAATAAATAAATAAATACATCTAAAAAAGAGAGAGAGAGAAAGAAAAGAAGGAAGGAAGGAAGGAAGGAAGGAAGGAAGGAAGGAAGGAAGGAAGGAAGGAGAAAGAAAGAAAGGAAGGAAGGAAGGAGAAAGAAAGAAAGAAAGAAAGAAAGAAAGAAAGAAAGAAAGAAAGAAAGAAAGAAAGAAAGAAAGAAAAAGAAAGAAAGAAAGAAAGAAAGAACGAACTAGGAATGTGGAGAAAGAATGTGTAGATTAGAGTTTGGGGAAGTTAAATTGCAAAGCATAGTACGGATTCATCATGAGGACTACCTTTGCTGTGTTGGAGAGGTAACTCCTCAGTATGGAGTTAAAGAAGGAATTTAGGAAGATGTGTAATAACCAGATTTGTAGTTATAGCATGACACCAACTTATTAGAAGATAAATTTTGAGTCACTGAAAATAGAAGTGAGATAAGAATGATGTGGGATATAGCAATTTTATTGTCAGATGACCTTGTACTCTGAAACTCCAAAATACAGTTTTAAATTCTGCTAATTAATAGTGCAGCTTATAAGTTTGTTTCTGAGAGCTGAGCGGGCAGGATATTTAATTTCCCTTGTCATCTTCTTCATATGCACCTCTACTGCTAGTTGACAATGATCACTCACCTACTGAAACATTAATTGTCATATGTTTCCCAGAATTTTCAGCATGCATGTATATCACCTTACTCAGAAGATGACATTTTTTATGCTCATCTTGCTGATACTATTTAATGCTTGTAAAATATTTGGGGACAGCCTTCATTCCCAGCTTCCATATCAATCACATCACCATGTGTATTTTGTCTACACATTTTGACACAAGGGAGTCTTCCCTAAAGTATGGCATACACACATAATATACAGATGTAATGCGATTCATAGATAACTAAGAAACCTGGCAAAACATATATACACATTCAAATACTATGCCTGTTCCCTATTGCGCTTAGAACACTTCAACTTCTAACTACTGTTCTATATATTTCAAATCCTTTTAATTTGGAAAAATGAACTCTAATTTAAATCACATTTGTGTAAAAGAAATGTAATGAAATTCCCCAGTGTTTTATAATGAATTGTTTTAAATTATGTAAACCTACATGCTGTAATCTTTGCATCTTGTCATTTTTTTTGTCAATTCAAAAGATATCTTCATATCTTTACCTTGATTTTTTTCCTTAAAGGGAAAGCAAACAAATGTACATGATAAAACTAATTAAGGAGTGTAATAAAATATAATAACTTACAGGACCAGAAACAGTGAGATATGGAGAGGAAAATGAACATGGAAAGAGAACATTAGAACTAAAGAATATTATACAAATACTGAAATACTGGTGAAGCAGATAGGTTTACTTACAAATGCTTATTTTATCAGTAAGAAAAGAAGTGAGAAAATCATATTGAAAATAATGTAAGCTATATTCTAAAACACAGATATAAGGCTATGACAACTTCAGAAAAATAAACAGTTCCTCTGGTAGCCAAAGTTAGTTTCAATTTGTACTACTTTGCTTTTCAGTTTTATACTAAAAATTTGGGATAATTATTGCATAAACAAAAATAATCTCAAACTGGTTGAAGAAATCTAGAAAAAGATTAAACTTCATTTTATCTAATGTAGGTTATGTTTTGATATTTTTAATGTTAGAATTTCATATTTTGGAAGCATTTTCCAATTTTATAGGCTCACCCTGTCAGTAATATATACTTATCCATGTTAAAACCCATTTTCTCTGCTCAATCAACTCTTAAAAAATGCACATTTAATAAATTTTTATGACTCCTACTAAGTATATGTCATGAAAGGATTAATTAGCAAATTTCTCTACTGTGAACAGTAATGAATTATTCATTAGTATGTGGTAAGCTAATGACAAAAGTACTACTTTAGACCACTTTGTATAAAACCGATTACCCATATGTTTTCTAAACCTACTTTTTTCACAATCTTTCCCATCCTTGATAGTATCAATCTTTTTTTTTTTTTTTTTTAGTTGCATGGGCCAGAAATCTTGGTATCTTTCTTAATGTTATGTATTTCTCTCACCCTCCAAATATAATCCACAAACCCTGACATCTTACCTTTTAACACCACTCTGATCCAGGCCACTATCATCTTTCATGCTATAACAACAGCATCCCATGAAGGATGAAGGAAATACTTCAATAAATATTTACTGAGTTACATAATAAATTAATGAATATGAACATTATTGGTCTAAACACCTCCTGACCAACTAGCAGGCTTCAGTATAAAAATACCTTAGCCTCGGGGCGCCTGGGTGGCTCAGTTGGTTGAGCGACTGCCTTTGGCTCAGGTCATGATCCCGGAGACCCGGGATCGAGCCCCACATCGGGCTCCCTGCTCAGCAGGAAGCCTGCTTCTCCCTCTCTCACTCCCCCTGATTGTGTTCCCTCTCTGGCTGTGTTTCTCTCTGTCAAATAAATAAAATCTTTAAAAAAAAAATACCTTAGCCTCATTTATCCCAAATATTGAAATATCATGTGTTTACTTATGTTTAGGTCGTCTCCAGCACAATAAAAAAGCACCATTACTGCAGATAGCAGCCACTCTGATTCATTAGTGCTGCTGAAGATAATGCAGTATTGCTCTGTCACAGTTGAGGATAGTTAAAGCTGACAGCAAATTAAATAACTACTTATCACCGGTTGAATTCAAGCTGCAAGATAATTAAAAGCCTGCAAATTTAGTTTTCGTCAAACATGGGTAAGGAAGCAAGAGATGAGTAAGAAACTGTAAGAGATACTCTAATTTTTCCTGGGCTTTTTGAGGAGCATGCATACACCATTTGCAAGAGTGTGTTTTCCTTAGAGCAAACAAGGTATGGTGTCCACTGCATTTATGTAATCTGTTGATTATTTTTTAGAAATATGAAAAAATTTACCTTAAATTGTGTTAAAACTTACTGCTTTATTTTAAATTGTTTGTGGGGAATTTGCATTAAATAATTTGCTTCACTGAGTAACCATTGATTATCAGATCAAAATATAGTTACAGAAATATGATTTTACTATCAGAGGAAATTCGAATTTAATTTTGTTGATGACTTTATCAAAGTGGAATTAAAAAAAATGCAGCTTGAATTTGGTGGGTTGCTGTGCAGTATCCAATCTTGCTATTATTTTGTATAATAAAATTCAAAGTCAAGGGAAAAAAGAAAATCAGAGAATGTGAGAGCAAACAGGAGTATTCAGGGGTGTTGTGAAATCTGGACTTCTTATTTTCAAGACCCAGAAAAGTTAGTTGTTTAAATAATATCATGTTTTGATGCCACTCTGCTTCAACTTTACCCCATGGGGATGAATATGATGTGCTACCCAGATCTCCTTTAATCAATGAGAGAATTATTTCCCTCGCAATTGGGAGTACTATCAGAAGGATGCTCTGAGCATCCTGCCCTCTTGGGTGATTACTCTGGCTAAAAAAGTTGATCTTGCCCAAGGTAAGGCTTCCTTCCATGGGCAGCCTGTATCTAAAAATTCTTCAGTGTGGAGGTTACAAAGCCAGACCCCTTAACCTGAATGTGAAAGAAGTCAGAAGCCCATTCCAGCTCCAGAATTCCTCATCAAATGAGTGAAGTCTTTCTTTGGGCCTGTATTGTAATTCAACTTCTCTTTGACCAGTCCTCTTTCCTTCCCTTCTCTTCCCCAAAAGCTGATTCCCCAAAGCACTCCCAAGTAATTTCCTTTATTAGTGTCCTTTTCCATTGGATTCCAAACTATAATACCTTGGAATGCCTAATATGGGGCCCTACTCACAGTAGTCCCTTTTTGGTGGAGACTGAACTGGAGCTATAGATCCAAAAGTATCTGTGGAATATGGGCATCCAGGTGATGAGTGAAAACCACATAAATGTAGTAGGCTGTAATTAAACTCAAAAAATTTAAAGCTATGCTAGGTGACTAGCAAACACTAATTGCTCAATAAGTGGAGTTGAATCACTAAGTGCAGAAAGGCTTTGAACTATCACTAATTCTTTGACAGTTGTTGTGGTCTCATGATCAATCTTTCTCCCTTGGACCCACTGCTACCTATTTTATAGACTATTATAAATGATACATCTACAGGGTCATGAAGGTGATAGCTTCCCAATATCTAGCCTTCCAAAACCCTAAATTCCAAGTCAGGGAGACATCTTTTTCACATTTTATGTACTGTCACCACTGAAACTTAATTAGGTTACTGACAGAAGTCAAACTGCAGGTCAGCTGACATATCAAGCTTGTGTCAACTAAAGAAGTGCCTCTCCTCTCAAAGCTTTGTATATGATGGGGTGAATAATACAATATATACCAATTTATATATTTTTTAGTCATTGTATACTGTTTCAAACACAAATATTAAATATACAGTTAACATATTAAGTTAGAGGTCCATAAAAACTTGTTATTAAAATGAAGACATCAGGGCTCCTGGGTGGCTCAGTTGGTTAAGCGACTGCCTTTGGCTCAGGTCCTGATCCCAGAGACCTGGGATCGAGTCCCACATCGGGCTCCCTGGTCGGCGGGAAGCCTGCTTCTCCCATTCTCACTCCCCTGCTTGTGTCCCCTCTCTGGCTGCGTTTCTCTCTGTCAAATAAATAAAATCTTAAAAAAAAAAATGAAGACATCACACAACTGATAATTCTAGGGCTGTTCATACTGGGACTCCCTCATATTTAATATAAAATTACCCATGGTGTATATTAGTTTTCTACCACTTCTGTAACTAATAACCACAATCATAATGGCTGGAAACAACACAAGTTTACTATCTTACAGTTCTGTAGGTCACAAGCCTGATATGGGTCTTATGGAGCTGAGTAAAGTATCAGCTAGGCTTCATTTCTTTCTGGATACTTTAGGTGAGAATTTCATCTTCTAGAAAGTGTCTGTATTCTTTGGCTCATGGCCTTCTTCCTGAGTTTTCAAAGCCAACAACAGTAGTTGGAGTTGTTTTTATATCTCATCTCTCTGGTCCTGGCTTTTGGCTCCCTCTTGTATTTTTAAAGGACACTGATAATCAGATTAGGTCCCACTGGATGATCCAGGATAATCTCTCCATGTTAAATGCTGATACTTAGCAGCTTTAATAACATCTACAACTTTAAAGCCCTCTTGCCATGTTATGGTAACAAATTCACAGGTTCTAAGGATCATGACATCTTTAGGGAGCCATTATTCTGCTCCCCATATTGAGCTACTGTTAAGGTTGGCAACTAAGAAATCCAATTCAATCTAGTTTTACATTTATCATGCGCATCTATTCAGCTGAATTTCTTTTTGCACCTTGAGTCTGTCTTGCTCCTGTGGGCCCTGGACCTACCTCACTTCCTTTCTCTATGACACCTCAGTCTTTGTAAAACCATAGGTGCTTTTCATACCTGCCCAGATTCCACTTATGATTTTCTTATACTGGCTCCTTCCTGCTCGATCCAAAATGGTAGTGGATTTGAAATACCTAGAATGTCAACCAATTAATGTTTGATTTGAAAACCTGAACTAAAAGCACAGTTTCTGAAATACTTTTTCCTTCCCCTTGTATTTTCTGTATCCCAAAGGCACTTATTTACTCTTTTCTTTTTCTGCCTTTATCCTGCTCTATTTTAAAATGAACTTAATTATAATTTTATGTTTTTATTCCTACCATAAGGAAAATCTATTGGCTAAAGTTGTTTTTTGTTGTTGTTTGTTTTATTCTTTTCTTTAGTATCCTATACAGAGTAAATACTCAATAATTATTTCTTAAATGGGATTACCATTTAACGTTACAACAAGCCATTCTGAATCTAATACTTTTACTTCACATAAGGGCTTACTGAATTCCAAACCACAGTCTTACCTGTGAAAGTGTACCTGTCAGCTTGAGGTATATCTTAAAAATTGTAGGTTGCACTTACACAATCTTAATTGTTGATCCTGTTGTCCTCCATGACCTATTCAAAGCTTTGAAAGTTAACAGTGGAACTTGACTCCTATAGATGATCAATGGTTTGATTGCTCAGTGTCTCTCATTCTTAATTTCCCTTGGTTGATATTTATAGATGTTTCTCTTGCCTATTTCCTCTTCAGCATAAAAAATTCACTCAATAGGGACACTGCGGTGGCTCAGTCAGTCAAGTGTCTTCCTTCAACACAGGTCATGATCCCAGTGTTTGGGGATCAAGTCCTACATTGAGCTCCTTGCTCAGCTGGGACCTACTTCTCCCTCTACCTGCTGCTCTCCTTGCTTGAACTCTCTCTTGCTGACAAATAAATAAATAAAATCTTTAAGGAAACAACAACAAAAATAAACCCACTCAATACATTTTCACATATTTTTTGCAAGATGAAAGAAACAATAGTGAAGAGGTGTTAGTACACCATTGTTAAAAAAAAACCAAAAACTAGTTAATGTTGTGAAATTCTCAAATAGCCTGATTATCTAAAAAAAATAACACATGCCACCAAATAATAATAATAATAATAAAGCACCAGAGGCTTGTAATTGCCCTGCCAATATAATAAGGCTTCATGTTATTAAGTTCATAGAACAACTTAAACATTTAAAATTAAACAAAAGCTTTTTTAGGATGTACTTTCAAGCTGAAATGATAAACAGGAAATTTGTTTTCTGAAAAAGAAAAGGTACTTTAGTGATCAGGACACCAAAATAGAGAAGCAATATATCTTTTTTACCTTAACAACAACAACAACAAAATCTCATTTCGATGTTTTGTGTAAGAGCATAATTAAATCTGGAGTACCTGGGTGGCTCAGTTGGTTGAAATCCAACTCTTGATTTCAGTTCAGGTCATGACCTCAGTGTTGTGAGATTGAGCCCCATGTCAGGTTCTGTGTTCAGGAGGCAGGAGGGAGTCTGCTTGAGATTCTCTCCCTCCCTCTCTGCCCCTCCCCCTCTGCCCCCTATCCCTGCTCTCTCAAATACACACACACACACACACACACACACACACATATATATATATATATATATATATACACATATATTAATAATTAAATCTTTATTGAAGGCTACCAGGGCACCTGGGTGGCTCAGTCTTTAAGTGCCTGCCTTTGGTGCGGGTCATGATCCCAGAGTCCCAGGATGCCTGCATCGGGCTCCCTGCTCAGCGGGAAACCTGCTTCTCCTTCTCTCACTCCCCCTGCTTGTGTTCCCTCTCTAGCTATGTTTCTCTCGGTCAAATAAATAAATAATTTTAAAAATATATTAAAAAATAAAGAAAGCTATCTCTAATATATTGTAGGTTTGTATTAAGGGCTGTCTTTTTCCCGAAATAATATTCTATGATAGGAAGTGGTGAGGGATAATTGTATAATACAAATAATTGCTTAGCACAGAGCAGAATTTATTATTTTTTAATTCCTAATCTTTTTATCTATTTCTGTGGCCTTAGTATGGTGGCTAAAATTTTACATATCAGGCAGTCTTCTCCAATAGTGACCTAGAGATTTCTGTTAAAATACAATTGTTTTAAGAAAGGAAAATTGATGGTATACAATTTGACCATTAATGTTTTATCTCAATTTAGGTAAATTTCTACCTTTAGTAAAACGTCCTTTGAATTCAAGTAACGAGGACCTGACCTGATGGTACAGTGAGCCTTCAAGCATGGAATATACATTGGACACTATGAAAGCAGGGGATGAAGTAATTAGTATGCCCTAGTGGAAACAAAGGCAATGGGAAGGTATTCATATAAATTACCTTTAACACACCCAAACCATTTAAACAAACAAATAGATTATGTTGTGCTGGCCATGTACAGAAGGCTTCAAGACAAATCACTTCTGTTCCTCAAGCCATATCTTATCCAATCAAACCTAAGGCCTCCATTAGAATTAGAGGTAGGTTCTGAAGCCCTCACTGTCATTTCAACAACAATGGGCTTGTATAAAAATGTGAGATTCTAAAGAGCACCCCGCCACATGACACAAAGCTCAGTTTCCTTCAGAATGCTCTGATGGCAACAAACTTAGTCAGAAAAACCTTAATAATACATTGGGTTAAAATTTGAGAATTGTAGGATTAAGAAACAATAAAGAACAAAAATAGTGATGACAGAGAACTTTGTTAAATAATCATAAAAATATTTAAGAGGACAAATTCTCACTGTGGAAAGAACAACATAAAACATGTAACCTATAGCACCCTTTTCAGTACATTCAGAACTTTCTAACCAAATCAGTGAACAATAGAAATGAAACTGTACATCTACAGGAATTCATTTCCCTCTTTCAACAAGAAAATAACTTAGAAAAAAAAGAAAATAAATTAGACCAACATAAAGGGAAAATTGTTCATAAATATGCTTTTGAAAAGTAGCTTCACGTCCCCTCAAAAGATGTACCATAAAGCTGACTTTCTAAAGTTTTTCTATTTCTGATCCGTTCTGCAGTTCAAGCTTCAGGGACATGGGACTGCCATTAGTTCCAGCTATTAAAATAAAGAAGAGCAATAAAAGGCCATCTTCATTAATCCAATCTCAACCTCTGATCAGAAAATAGCAGTTATCAGAAGCCAATTACCAGTTAAATCGTTTGAGAATTTCAACTTAATATGTAGCACCAGAAAATTGTTGAAAGCAAACTTGTCAGAGGCAAATATGTTAATTAATATAAAATGCCCATCATCACTGATTTTTGTACAGAAGATCAGGGTCCATATTCAAATCAAAGTCAAGTTCAAGATGGCACTCTGCAGCTGAGTACTGAGAGGTGATGTGAAATGGATTTATGATATGCTCAGACAAATACATTCTAACATCTTATCTGTGGCTTTTTTTGTGTGCGTTAAACAATTCATTGTAACAATCAAATTGGGCACAGATGACAATCCCTGAGGACTCATAGCTGCTCTAAGATATTTACGCTGGGTTTGAACAAAGCCCTATCAAAAGATTCCCAGAGGGGTAGGTTGTGTTGTTCTCATTCCTAATTCTCAGGGAAGTTAGGCTCATTTTAATATTTTCATTACATACCTTCAATGATTTCATTTCCTGAAACTGAGATTATTCTTATAACATCACAGAGACTTTCAGGACTCAGTGAGGGAAAAGGGCATTTTAAAATGTCTTATTTATCATTATTATAGCTAAAGAAAAGAGGGATTCAGGGTAAAGCCTTTTTTTTTTCTAGAAAGAAAGAAAAGGAAAAAAAAGCTAATAACCATGTGTATAAGATAATAGTGGCTGAAAACACAGACCTGTAGCCTTAGAGTTGAAGTTCAAAATTCGATTCTGTTTGTGTATCCTTGACCAGCTTACTGAACACCCTTACCCTTAATTTCCTGATCTCTGAAATGGAAATTATAATAATACCTGCCTCAGATCTGGGAGGAATCAATTACCCTTTTGAAAATTGAGCGATTTATTCCTAATATAGTCCATTCATTATGATAGTCATACCATATATAGACCTGTTCATTAAAATTATTGCTCCTAAAAAATGTGACTGTGGTCTTAAAATCAGTTCATTTAACATCACTAAGGATCGTTATCTCCCTCCCATACATTCCTTCTCTGTCTTTATAATCCTCAACTTGAATACATGTGATTACTGGATAACTAGATATTGAGGTCAAGTTTGGTTATACTTATCAATGATTAGTGGTTCAAATGGCAAGCTTTTAATCATGTCTATTACATACCATGCTAACCTTCATGCAAAATTAAGCAAAAATGTTAATTGCCCTTATCCTAGAAACATAGAGCCATGTGTCATTGGGTAAGTTACTTCATCTTTTTTTTTTTTTTTTTTTAGCCTTAGGTGTCTCATCTAGAAAAGAGGTGTGAAAAGTAGTTTTCATTTCCTAGGATTACTGTGAGAACTAAATGAGGTCTTCCATAACACAGACCTTATGGAAAAAAAAATAGTTCTTACTCTCATCTATCAATCATATTCCATTGTTTAAAATCAGTTTCCCTAGGTCTAAAATAAAACAACATTCTAGATATTGTGAAGTTAATATTAGTTAAGGGACTGAGAAACAAATATCCATACACATATATACAAAAGTCCTGTAGAATAGGCCCTGCACATCTTTACAAATAAATATAGATAGGGAAATGGTAGAAAAAAGTTATCAAGGAAAACTAGTATTAGAGAGTTATCACTGGAATTGAATGTAGAATTCTGGAGAAAGTATGTTATTGAAAAAAATATGTGAAACTATCCTTACATCTATACATTGAAATATGAAAATAATTTCCAAATGAGTAAATTTTCAAAGAAAATTAAAACAGCATACTTAAATGATCCCATTGCCATATTATATTGTTCTTTTTTAAAAAATTAATAGCTTTTCAGATGAATTATAAATTTCCAAAGTCATGGACTGAGTTAATACACAGTTTATTTAGGAAACTATTTGAAATAAAATTAAGCATTTCATATTATTGCATATACTTAACTACAAACTGACAATGAATATAAAATAAGCTCTATTTTCAGGTGCCTGGGTGGCTCAGTGGGCTAAAGCCTCTGCCTTCAGCTCAGGTCCTGATCTCAGGGTCCTGGGGTCAAGGCCTGCATTGGGCTCTCTGCTCAGCAGGGAGCCTGCTTCCTCCTGTCTCTCTGCCTGCCTCTCTGCCTACTTGTGATCTCTTTCTCTGTCAAATCAATAAAGTCTTCAAAAAAATTAAAAAAATACAAAAGCACTACTTTTTTTCTTTTCTTTTCTTTCCTTTCCTTTTTTTTTTTTTTTTTTAAGATTTTACTGATTTATTTGACAGAAACACAGCGAGAGAGGGAGCACAAGTAGAGGGAGTCAGAGAGGGAAAAGCAGGCTTCCCGCCGAGCAGGGAGCCTGATGCGGGGCTCGATTCCTGGTCTCCGGGATCATGACCTGAGCCGAAGATAGTTGCTCAACCAACTGAGCCCCCCAGGCGCTCCAATAAGCACTATTTTCTTAATGAAAGTTCACATCAAAAGCTTTTGGTCAACTTGAAAATATTGAGTTTTGGATATAGGGACAAAGTAATATAGTCATATATTAAAAATCACATATAATACAAATAATATATAAATTTTAATATTCTTTCTTCCTCAGGTATTTTTTTCATGAAATAATTTCATTCAATCTCTTCAGTGGAGCTTTGACGTCTTTATCTTTGTCAGATTTGAACTCTATTAGTAATTTAGCATAGTTTTCCAGAGAATGTCATGCTAATTTATACATTGAAATACAACATATTTTGAATCATGTATGACAGTGTCAATAAAAATTGTTTGATACTAGTAGCTTAGGTAGTTCTTCCCACAAATTTAAAACATTTGTGTGGTAGATTGTTTGTTGTTTTGTTTCCACCTTTTTACGTGTAGTTTTATATGTATGGTCTTCATCAGCTATGTCAACTACTTAACCAAATTGATTTTAGAGTAATTTTTAAAGGCCTGTTTACAAAGGCAGCCAGTATTTCACCCAAAGAATAACTAAGGGAGCCTAGTCTAGAGTTGGACTTTCATCATCCTCCCAGCAGTAGTGAGGCCTCACCACATAGTGTCAGTAGAAATCACATGGGAGGGGCGCCTGGGTGGCTCAGTTGGTTAGGCGACTGCTTTTGGCTTAGGTCATGATCCTGGAGTCCTGGGATTGAGCCCTACATGGGGCTCCCTGCTCGGTGGGAAGCCTGCTTATCCTTCTCTCTCTCCCTCCCTCTGCTTGCGTTCCCTCTCTAGCTGTACTCTCTGTCAAATAAATAAATAAAATCTTAGAAAGAGAAAGAAAGAAAGAGAGAGAGAGAGAGAGAGAGACAGAGAGAGAGAGAGAGAGAGAAAGAAAGAAAGAAAGAAAGAAAGAAAGAAAGAAAGAAAGAAAGAAAGAAATTACATGGGAAACAAGAACAAGGCACTTCAACCCTGCAAGCCACAGTGTATCGCCAATACCACAGTGATGAGCTGGAATGCCCACTCCTGCTCAGAAGTAGTAAGGAGACCCCTCCTTTAGATAGCAGTGGAGACCAAGGGAACCTAGACTTCTATGACACCTAGCAATAAGGTGGTGATCCCTCCTTTCCCCTAGTGGATATAAATGCTATTTCAGTCTCTCTCTCTCTCTCTCCTCCCCCCCCCCCCCATTAGCCATTTGGATACAGTGTGACAATATATCCCAGTTCTACCAGGACTCTCCTGGATTGCTATGCCTGTTGTCCTGGAATAATTATATAATTAGTGAATTACACTTAACACTTTTGAAAGCTTTTTTGGCTGGGTGACAACTTAAATTACTACTTTGCCTCTATCAAAATAGCCATGACTTTCCTTAGGTGAGAAAAACAGTTTCAAGATATAGCCATTTCATAACTCTTAAAGATGAAATTTATTGCTTTGTTGGTCTTTCTGGCTGAGACAAGCTACACAGAAGTGTGTATACCCAGCATCAGTGCCTTATTGGTTCCCCAAGCTTCACTAGTTGTAGCAACGAATGAAGCCTTCTTTATATCTTCAATATAGATTTCTATAGTATATTTGCTTTATGCCTCAATATTATCACATTGATGAGCAAAATGAAATTATCACATATTTGTCCTGTAACCATCACTTTTGCTTGGCAAACTGGGTCTAGGGTTTGTGTCCAACTTAATTCTAATATTACAGTTGAATTTGCCATGTCTTTTTCTTTTATTTATTTATTTATTTTTAAGATTTTATTTATTTGACAGAGAGAAACACAGCCAGAGAAGGAACACAAGCAGGGGGAGGGAGAGAGGGAGAAGCAGGCTTCCTGCCGAGCAGGGAGCCCGATGCGGGACTCGATCCCGGGTCTTCGGGATCATGACCTGAGCTGAAGGCAGTCGCCACCCAGGCGCCTGCCATGTCTTTTGCTTTTAAATTAGAATTATTTTCCTCACCCAGAGTCATTATTTTTTGTCATTTAAAGAATATTTTAAATTTTATTTCAAAAAGCAATCATTAATGTATTTTTATTGAGAAGTGACCATATCTGATGTCAAAGCTAAGGCAGGTCTGGTGATTTCAATGAGAAAAAGTAGTGTCAGGGAGGTGTTGAAGCTGGAAATGTTCAGTTCTCATTTTCTAAAGAAAACTTGGAATGTCTGTAAGATAGTGCTATACGAAATCTAATAAGCAAGCGTTTACTCATAAGGAACTAACTGGAGATTAATGTAAATAATCAAAGCTCAGAGATTTCAGAGTCCCAACAGTGGTATCACCAACATCTAAGACCATTTAGAAGACTCCTTGCATGCGAAGATTAGGGGAAAGACTTAGAATCTGGGGAAAAAGGGCACTGACAGAACCAATGTGTGGTCAAGTTTCTTGAACAATGGGGCATGGAATCAATTAGTAGGACAATTTGGTTAGCTAAATGAGAACATAATAGAAACATCACTTGATAATAAGATTAAAAACCCATTGTCAGCAATAAAATCATCTTCACATTTGTAACTCTGACTCTTGATAAGAAAATAGAAGCCTAGTTGTCCATAATAAACCTTCCTAAAGTTAGGATTTTCATCATACAAATATGTCTTTTCAAGTCATACATACACAAACAAATAAATTGTAAAGGCCTTTTAGTTCTAAATTCACTAACATAAAATCACATTGCTTAGCAGACAAAATGTATTCACTATCTTCATTTTGCCCTGATCTCTTTGTTTAATCAGGAGAATCTTCGTATTGTCCCACAAACCACCACATTCAATAATCATGACATCTACCACTTAGCATTCTTTTTTTTCCACCTATTAGCCACCATTCAAAAATTGCCTGTCCAGTTCCTTTCTATGAGTATTCTTCTTCCATGATTTTTTTTTTAAGATTTTATTTATTTGACAGAGAGAAACACAGCGAGAGAGGGAACACAAGCAGGGGGAGTGAGAGAGGGAGAAGCAGGCTTCCCGCAGAGCAGAGAGCCCGATGTGGGACTCGATCCCAGGTCTCCAGGACCATGACCTGAGCCGAAGGCAGTTGCTTAACCAACTGAGCCACCCAGGTGCCCCTTCCATGAGTTTTTAAAATGTTGTAATTGATATTGATTCCAATCTTAAATTCCTACAACACATATAATGTATATTACAATATCGTGAATTTTAACTTAAATTTTTTGATATGTCTTGCTTTTTAGTTTTTATGCCCCTGTGAAGGTATAAAGTTCTTTTTTTTTTTTTTTTTTTTTTTTTTTTTT